>OU744732.1:600000-869430 GCA_916613615.1 Steromphala cineraria | reverse complement strand
CCCTTGGCTTCTTTGGGATCTGGTCAAATGGGCCGAAGGATGAAAAGGCCGATAGAAAAAGTCAAAAGGGCCGAGTGAAAAAGTCAAAAGGGCCAAAGTAAAAAGTCAGAAGGGCCGAGGAAAAAGGGTCGAAAATAATTTTTTATATATATTCATTGTTTTCAACCTACATTTGATAGTTGTAATATGATTACTTAGCAAAGTGATTCCAATCAATTCCAAAATTAATCCTTGGTCTGTGCTATGTTTTTTTAAGTGATTGGATTAATGTTTTCATAACTAAGTAAGTATGTTTTCCTTGTTAATTATCGGAACTCAATGTGATGACAACAGAAATTGATAAAAACCAAAATAGTTCAACTACCGGTAACAGATCCAGCAAGTGAAAGAGGAAACAAAATTGGTGGAATGAAACTTTCTGTAAGCTTTGGAATGAGATGTGCATAGCAGAATAATCATGGTGTGAATGTACGACCATGAAATTTGTTTATTTTTAAATGAATATGTGTATAAACGGAAATTATAATATTTGATACATAAAAGCAGTCAAACCAAGAACATTTACATTTTATATATGAAGACGTAAATTGGAAGATATGTGTGATTAAATCCCAGTGGAATTTGTGAAATCTATTGGGCGTATATTTGGTGTAGGGAGTATGAGACGTAAACTTTTGAAACTTTCAAAAACTGAATTGTGTTATAAAACCATGTAGGTGACTCTACAACAATACGTAATTAGTTAAGAAAACATATAAACAATTATCTACTGCAATACCTTGTTCGTTAAGAAAACAATAAATTGGATTGTGACAACTACTCTAAAAGTACAATGAGTAATTTATTAAGAAGACAGATCAATCCAAATTTCAAGAGGGTATTAGTTATAAGTCAAGTGAAGTCAAGTTTATTTTCATAAATAATAAATCATGACATAGAGTTATCAAATAATATAATGAAGTAGTATATGAATTTATTGAGCATACGCAAGGCATATTTTATATACAGAGCAGTTTTAACAAGTATTGGTTTATATGGGATGGACAATGGCTCGGCCCTTTTGAGTTTCACCTCGGCCCTTTTGACTTTTTCCTTCGGCCTTTTTGACTATGCAGTTCTCGGCCCTTTTGACTACAACCCGATTCGTGTAGGCTGACTTTTTTTAGCCTTGGATAGACCCGGGCGACTATTAGTTTAGATTATTCAGAACTAGAGGATATGATATCAAATAATGACATTATTGGATTCCAGGAAACAAAAACTGATTCTTTAGACAATATTGATATACCAGGTTACAAGTTATTCCTCCAACATAGAACTAAATCATTAAGAAGGTCTGGGGGCATTGGTGTTGCTGTCAGATTGAAGTATGAAAAGTACATTACATTCATTAGAGAAGAAGTTTGTGAATCAATATTGTGGATAAAAATATGTAGATCTTTATTTGATATTCCAGATGATATCTACTTAGGTATTGTTTATATACCTCCTGAAAACTCTAAATATTTTTCAAATGAGACATTTAATGATTTTGAACAATCCTTACTTTACTTTATTTCAAGGAGTGAAAATATTATCCTGATGGGTGACTTCAATGCCAGAACAAAGCAGCTTTGTGATTATATTTTGTTTAATGAACAAATTTTAAAAGATATGAACATGGATATAAGTGATATTGATGATAATTTTCAACCTGAAGCACTACTAAATAATCTTAATGTACCTTTGATAAGAGCTAGTGAAGATATAGCTAGATCAAATAACTCAGGGAATAAACTGATTGAATTATGCAGAAATCTTAACCTATTCATATGTAATGGTAGAATTGGTCATGATAAAGATATTGGTAGAAAAACATGTAAAGATGCAAGTGTCATAGACTATATTATATGTTCACCATCATGCTTACCTTTAATGACTGACTTGAATGTACTTGACTTTTCAATTTTATATTCAGATGCTCACTGCCCTGTAACTTTCAATTTGTCCAGTAAAATTCCCCGATTAGAAACAGAAGTTATCCAAAACAATAGTAACAAGACACAGAATCCCACAAGAAAACCAAGACGATATGACAGCAGTAAATCCAAAGATTTCATTGATAACTTAGACACAACTAGGATAAATAATCTAAGCCAGAAGGCTCATGTAGCAAGACTTGAACAATGTGACCCAGTCCTGGTTAATGACATCACTGACGAGGTCGCGCATGTACTGACAGAGGCTGCACGTGCAACGTTTGGAGTGCGAAGTCAGAGACGAACTAAGAAAGCTTTTGTTAAGAAATCCAAGCCATGGTTTAATGTAGAGTGTCATAACGCCAGAAAAAAGATTTAATAAAGCTAAACGCCGTTTTAAAAAACTAAAATCTGTTTATAGAAAACGTGTTTGCAGATTGGAATCTAAGAATTACAAGAAATGTTTGGACAAAAATATAAGACTTTACAAAGATGAATTTGAGAAAAAACTTAGAGCAAAACAGAAACATGACCCAAAAGAATTTTGGAAAATCATAAATGGGGACAATAAAAGCGATAATGAAAATTATTTAAATATCGACGTATTCTATGAATATTATAAATCACTGAATGAATCAGACCCAACCGAACAACGAGACATTGACGATACTGAGAATACTGAAAGTACTACACAGGTCTCATGTGACGTTTTAAATAGAGTCATTTCAAAGGACGAAGTCATGTCGGCAATTAAGCAACTTAAGAAGGCTAAGGCATCAGGAATAGATTTTATTGAAAATGAATATTTTATTGATAGTGTTGACATTCTACTTCCATTGCTAGTTGAACTATTCAACCTTATATTTGAGAAAGGTGTTTTACCAGAAACATGGTTGAGTGGAGTAATAAAACCAATTTATAAGAAAAAGGGAGATAAATCTGACCCTAACTCATATAGACCAATAACTGTACTTAGTTGTTTCGGTAAACTGTTCACGAAGATACTTAACAATCGGCTCTCAGAATTCTTAGACGCTAATAATATACTAACACCGGCCCAAGCCGGGTTTAGGAAGTCATTCTCAACTATTGACAATGTATTTATAATTTATAATTTAATGCAAATACTGAAAGGTAGGAAACAAAAACTTTACTGCGCGTTTATAGATTTTACCAAAGCTTTTGATACTGTTTGGAGGATAGGTTTATGGACAAAAATGCAAAAGATCGGCATTGAGGGTAAATTCATGACTCTTGTTAAATCAATGTATAGCAATATTAAATCACTTGTACAATGCAATAATGATGTATCAGACTACTTCCTGTGCAATAAGGGTGTACGACAGGGAGAGAACCTGTCGCCTTTGCTATTTTCTATTTTCATAAATGATATTGAATCCCATTTGCTGACCTCAGACTGTAACGGGGTAACTCTCAGTTATATCGAAGAGGAAAGCTTAATTATATATATTAAGTTGTTAGTTTTATTATATGCAGATGATGCAGTATTGTTTGATGAGTCACCAAAAGGTTTGCAAGATGTTTTAGACTCATTCAAGGAATATTGTGATTCTTGGAAGTTAAATGTGAATATAAATAAAACAAAAATTGTAATATTTGGGGGAGGACCGGCAAAAAGTACCAAACTAAAATTCTTTTTAGGTGGCCATAAACTTGATGTAGTTGATGACTTTACTTATCTTGGTATAACCCTCCATAGAAATAGAAAATTCGTATCAAGTATTAAAAATGTTTGCAATAGTGCTTCGAAAGCAATGTATAATTTATTGATAAAATCGAGAAAGTTAAACTTACCTTTGGACTGCCTATTATTAGCATTTGACTCAATGGTTACACCAATCTTAGCATATGGTGCAGAAATCTGGTGCTTTAAAAATCTTGAAATTATTGAAAAAATACATTTGAAATTTTTGAGACTAATTACTGGTTTAAGAAATTCAACTCCTCGTTTTATGTTGTACGGAGAATTAGGTAGATACCCCATTAGAATTGTATTATATACACGACTGATAAAATTTTGGCATAGGTTGACGTACCAAAATGGTCCTTTTAAGTTAACTAACCTAATTTATACATATTTGTCACGCGAAAGAACTACAACAACTGTCAACCCATGGCTTTCGCATGTACAATATGTCCTTAACAATACTGGACTTTCTTATATATTTGAACATCCGTCTATTTGTACAACCCAATGGCTCGTTTCGAAAGTTGAACTTACCCTCAAAAATCAATTTATCCAAAACTGGCACAGTAATATTTGTTCTAGCCCCAAGGGAAGTTATTATCAAGAATTAAAGATATTTCCCAACTTTGATGTATATCTCCTCCTACCAAAATATGTTTCACTACCAATATTGAGATTTCGGACAAGTAACCACAATTTACCTATCGACGCGGGCCGCTGGTATAATATCCCAAGAGACGAAAGAACGTGTAAATTATGTAACTCCACAACGATCGCAGATGAATATCATTACATTTTTCATTGTAAAGCGCTTAACAATTTAAGGAATCAATATTTACCTAACTCTCTTACGAAATTTCCAAATTTATTAAACTTCAGAAAAATCATATCGACAAATAAATCTCAAGACTAAGTCAATTTATCAAAATTTATCAAACGTCTTTCATCTCTTGTGAAAAAGAAATAAGTGCATTTTTAACTTTGTGAGTCTATCTTCTATCTTGAATTATATATTTATTTATTTATATGTATTACATTTTGTGAATATGCTCTTGTACCACCAAGGTGGTTTTATGAGAATAAAGAATTGAATTGAATTCGAGGCAGGCTTGATTTTTGTCATTTTGTCTATTTTGTAAATTGTCTAAAACGATTTGTTTCAATAGGGGACAGCCGGAGTAGACTATGAAGCTTATTGTATAGTCTGATTAAATCGACCCTGTTCTAATAATTCTATCTACGGAGAAGAAACACTGGCTGAGTTTCAACCCCCATAGAGTCAACATGTTAAAATGTTATTCCTCGGAGTAAGGTGGATTTTAATCAGTCAGCATAAAACCCAATGGATATATAAAAACTACCCTCACTTATTTCTTTATATAAAGGTATGTTATACTTAAATACAGTATAAATTCTACCTAAACCTTTCACATATTGAACATCTACTAAAATTGTAACATAATTACCGAAGTTTTCAATCAAAATTCAAAACAAGTTTTATATATGAGCATTAAGGGAGATCAAAGAAAATCTTTATATAGAAACTAGTTATATCAACTGTTTATTGTTTTAAAAAAATAAAGTTTCCAAAATAGCGTTTGTATGGCTGATTCATCTGCATGCTGTGACTAAGAATACTTGTTGGCAACAGTCGATGCTTCTGGATTAAACAAATGAAAAAGTTGTTCATATTTGACTCCATAAATTGGCTCTTTAAGCTGCATATAATAACGGCGATATGATCTTCAGATAAATCTTAAATTATACACTAATTTGATTGATATTGAACTCAATAAGTTATGCTGAAAGTGATTGAAGCGTTCATAAAATATGAAGAATCCGTTTTGAATGTACAACCAGGAGTTCATGTTTAAACCCTGATATCAAGAATAATGTTATGAATATTGAAATTACACAACACAAATATATTCATACACTGAAAGTGTGCGTGTTGCTAAGCAGAGACGTAATTGGTCTAAGTAGGTTAATATATGATGCTCTCTGCTTGAAGTTAATTGAGTGTTGTCATTGCCGCCTGACAATTACAAGGTGAGGTGACTTTTGGTTTATGCCGCTGTTAAGGTATTTAACTTATTACACGGCTGCTAATCTTATTGCACTCATAATTAATGCATACGGAAACCCTAATGTTAATGCTTTTTATGCCCCCGGGTAGATAATTATAATCGTTGGCTCTTTCTGTTCGTCTGTGATTCAGTTTGTCTGTGTTTGTTTCCGAAGCAAGGGGGGTTACCGCTACTGTTGCTATGTGGAGGGTTACCGCTACTGTTGCTATGTGGAGGGTTACCGCTACTGTTGCTATGTGGAGGGTTACCGCTACTGTTGCTATGTGGGGGGTTACCGCTACTGTTGCGATAATGATGTGATATAAAGACCTGTAATCCCAAGTAAAAGCAACAAATGTTACACTGTTATGTCTTATGTGATACAAAGTTTCTACTGTTGCAGAGCTGGGAATTAGAACATGAACATGGACAACAAGGATTTTGAAAAAATATGAAAAACGTCATTACCGTCATAACAGTCCAAAATGCCCAAATTTGTACATTTTCTTCTGTTGCATAAGTGTAAATCTGTGTTAATGTAGAAGATAAGGCATAGGTGATTTTGTTACACTGTCTTTATTCCTTTTGATTTTGATCTTGATTTTTGACAATTCTTTGATAGGTTCTTGACAGGTACAAACTGCATAGAAAAGAATCAAAATCAACATTACTTCTTTGTTCAGGGTAATATATAAAAGTATATGACATATGTATATGATACTTAATATCATGTAATTACTTAACAACTGACATCCTTCACAAAAATATAATGAGAGAACATGAAATGACAATTTATTTGAGTTCAAACTAGCTAGAAATACATACTGAAACCACGTTTTTTACATACCCAAGATATCTACTTACATTTTTCATCATCCTTAAGTTTAATTAATTCCAAATTAATAAATATGAAATTATCAAGATAATATAAACACATCATAAACACATATATAATGAAAACCATCATCAAAGCCAATGGCCGGGGCACAAGCCAAGCTCCTCCAAATCCTAGAGGATGTGTTTATAAGATAAGCTGTGCATGTGGACACTCATACATAGGTGAAACTGGCAGACCAATTGCTACCCGAATAAAGGAACACAAAGCTTCTGTCAACAACGTAGACATGAAATCAGCTGTTTCTGAACATTTGATAAGACACCCAAACCACATCATTGATTGGCAACAAACCCAAATTTTGGCTACCAACATCAAAGACTGGCGCAAACGAAAGCTGATGGAAAGTATATTCATTAAACGATGCAGCCCCCAGATTAATCGTGATCAAGGTGTTTTCTTACCCAACGCATGGTGCATTGATCAACAGTAGTTTCAGTGCTGGCTTCCACTCACTCTATGTAATTCTATCAGTTGTATAAACACTGTAAGCCACTATGTAAACACATCTATTACACTCATTGTCAATGTCAATCAATTTTAAATACATGTATGTCCATCTGATTAACTGGCTTCTTGTACATATTTACTATATATTCTGCTTGTAACTGTCATTGTCACTTACCTGATGAAGGGGCACGGAGTTGCCTTGAAACGTCGTATGTAAATACAATAAAGAAGTTGTAATCCATCCTACTCTTTGTCATACATATATAATACTTACAAAAACTCTAGGCCTTATCTAGCACACGAACTTTCTTTCTTTTAGGCTGGATACAGCAGCATCTAGTTAGATATTTGTTTTGTTTACATTATCTGTGAGCACACTTCCTCCCCAGACTCTCTAATTTCCGGTACAGTGCTGCAGTCACCACACCCACAACTCAGAGAAAAAGTGAACGAAGCGCTCGCAAAAGAATAACTATTTCCCTGTTAAGAGGTTTTCTATTGTAGCTTTTTACAAACAGTTTTAGTTTACAGTTATAACACAATAAAAACAGTCATTCACAACCTGTGAATACATAAAAAGTGTCTGCAAGTTACGTAGTGAGATACATCTTTATTTTTTTTTATGTTGGAAGAAATTGAAAGATGTAAAGATTAATAAATGCTTTGAAAACTTGGATTTCATTATGTATTTTTTAATCTTCACACTAAGTAGAACATATTGTAGTAACATGATATCAAAACAATAACTATTAGCACATGAATCTATAACCTTACAGAAACAGCAAGATTGCTTACGGTCTTTCAGAATGTTTCACATAAATTAGCATCTGGCAAGCGTCATCGGTCATAAAACCAAAACATGACAAATTTTTATAAAATTAAGCCAATAATCATTTCACATAAATCCTTTTAACATTTGTGAATGGAAAAGAATCATATGTTTTATACTTTTTATTGCTAGTTTAGTTGCGGTAATAAAACGTTTCGTTAAATTTACTGAAAATGTTTTGCTGAAACGTCTTTGCTGAAGCTACATGACAATAAGTAAAAGCAAACGTTATTCCATAAAAAAAAATCAAAATTTGAAGAAAATAGAACTTTTTAAAAGTAGTTGACCAAAATTTCAAAATCTTGAAGAATGACCCTCTGAAGACTGGAATATGGAACTGTTTATAATTCATGTAGTTTGATTCCATGATCGATAACGCTGGGCAAATGACATTATTATTCATGTTTTCTTGAAATTGTTTTTTTTTGGGGTGTTTTTTTAAAGAATCGTTTAATTTGCTGTGACTTTTGACCTGAAGGCCGATATTAAAGTCTGTTTGAAAATGAATTGTTCGAATTATTCACATAACAACTATAGATATCTGCCTCACTGAATGATTTCCAGAGCAAACCGCAACACGGAGACAGCAGGCCTTAGTGTAGTTGATTACTAAAGAGATCGACACTGGTAAACCTGGTGCCCTTGTTCTCCTAGATTTATCATCTGCTTTCGATACGGTCTACCATGACAAGTTACTGAAAGTCCTTGAATTGACTGTGGAATTAAGTTAGAAGGCAAAGCTCTAAGTCTGTTTTCATCCTATATGGTAGGGTTCCAATCAGTTGTCATCGGCGATCACAGGTCAGTTTCTTTACCCCTAAGTTGTGGGGTCCCCCAAGGGTCTGTGCTTGAGCCAGTATTATTTCTTCTATATATTAACAGCATAGTTGTGGTGGTACGACAACACCAAGTGAATGAACATTTATATGCAGATGACACAAAAAATTTCAAGACCTTCAAGCCTGATCGAACATCGTATGCTCTGAGCAACATCACAACCTGTGCATCTGGTATACATGGGTGGATGAAGAACAGGATGCTCAAACTGAATGCTGAAAAAACTGGGGCTATCCTTCTTGGAACTAAAAAACAACACCAGTCCATAGAAGAAACTAGCATGTCAATCTGTCACTCTATTGACTTCTTACAATGTGTGAAAAACCTAGGCATTGTGATAGATTCCAACCTGACCATGGATTGTCATGTCGACCACTTATGTAGATCTATATATTTCCATATTTCTACGATCCATTGGTCAAATCCGGAACAACCTCACTGCTGCTGCTGCTGCTAAAACCGTTGTTCAATCCCTGGTCCTCTCCCGATTAGATGTCGGCAATGGTTTTCTTTGAGGTATATCAAAATCTTCCTTGCATAAACTCCAAGTGATACAAAACACTGCTGCAAGGATCCTTGCAGAGGGCCCCAAGGCCTAGCCACATCACTCCCGTTCTCAAAAGGCTCCATTGGCTTCCTGTCGAGGCCAGAATCAAGTTCAAGATACTGTCTTTGACGTTCAGGTGTTTACACCTTGTAAGGCAACTTGACCCTGAGCTTGCAGTTGTTTGTTTTATACCTTGTAGAGCAAGTTGAAACTGAGCCTACCATTGTTTGAGTTATACATTGTAGGGCAAGTTGACCTTTAGCTTCAAGTTGTTTGATTCATACATTGTAGGGCAAGTTGACCTTTAGCTTACAGTTGTTTGATTCATACATTGTAGGGCAAGTTGACCTTTAGCTTCAAGTTGTTTGATTCATACATTGTAGGGCAAGTTGACCTTTAGCTTCAAGTTGTTTGATTCATACATTGTAGGGCAAGTTGACCTTTAGCTTCAAGTTGTTTGATTCATACATTGTAGGGCAAGTTGACCTTTAGCTTACAGTTGTTTGATTTATACATTGTAGGGCAAGTTGACCTTTAGCTTGCAGTTGTTTGATTTATACATTGTAGGACAAGTTGACCTTTAGCTTCAAGTTGTTTGATTCATACATTGTAGGGCAAGTTGACCTTTAGCTTCAAGTTGTTTGATTCATACATTGTAGGGCAAGTTGACATTTAGCTTGCAGTTGTTTGATTCATACATTGTATATAGGGCAAGTTGACCTTTAGCTTGCAGTTGTTTGATTCATACATTGTAGGGCAAGTTGACCTTTAGCTTCAAGTTGTTTGATTCATACATTGTAGGGCAAGTTGACCTTTAGCTTCAAGTTGTTTGATTCATACATTGTAGGGCAAGTTGACATTTAGCTTCAAGTTGTTTGATTTATACATTGTAGGGCAAGTTGACCTTTAGCTTCAAGTTGTTTGATTTATACATTGTATATAGGGCAAGTTGACCTTTAGCTTGCAGTTGTTTGATTCATACATTGTAGGGCAAGTTGACCTTTAGCTTCAAGTTGTTTGATTCATACATTGTAGGGCAAGTTGACCTTTAGCTTCAAGTTGTTTGATTCATACATTGTAGGGCAAGTTGACATTTAGCTTCAAGTTGTTTGATTTATACATTGTAGGGCAAGTTGACCTTTAGCTTCAAGTTGTTTGATTCATACATTGTAGGGCAAGTTGACCATACGCTTCAAGTTGTTTGATTCATACATTGTAGGGCAAGTTGACCTTTAGCTTGCAGTTGTTTGATTCATACATTGTAGGGCAAGTTGACCTTTAGCTTCAAGTTGTTTGATTTATACATTGTATATAGGGCAAGTTGACCTTTAGCTTGCAGTTGTTTGATTTATACATTGTATATAGGGCAAGTTGACCTTTAGCTTGCAGTTGTTTGATTCATACAATGTAGGGCAAGTTGACCTTTAGCTTCAAGTTGTTTGATTCATACATTGTAGGGCAAGTTGACCTTTAGCTTCAAGTTGTTTGATTCATACATTGTAGGGCAAGTTGACCTTTAGCTTCAAGTTGTTTGATTTATACATTGTATATAGGGCAAGTTGACCTTTAGCTTGCAGTTGTTTGATTCATACATTGTAGGGCAAGTTGACGTTTAGCTTACAGTTGTTTGATTCATACATTGTAGGGCAAGTTGACCTTTAGCTTCAAGTTGTTTGATTTATACATTGTAGGGCAAGTTGACCTTTAGCTTCAAGTTGTTTGATTCATACATTGTAGGGCAAGTTGACCTTTAGCTTCAAGTTGTTTGATTCATACATTGTAGGGCAAGTTGACCTTTAGCTTCAAGTTGTTTGATTCATACATTGTAGGGCAAGTTGACCTTTAGCTTCAAGTTGTTTGATTCATACATTGTAGGGCAAGTTGACCTTTAGCTTACAGTTGTTTGATTTATACATTGTAGGGCAAGTTGACCTTTAGCTTCAAATTGTTTGAGTTATACATTGTAGGGCAAGTTGACCTTTAGCTTCAAGTTGTTTGATTTATACATTGTAGGGCAAGTTGACCTTTAGCTTCAAGTTGTTTGATTCATACATTGTAGGGCAAGTTGACCTTTAGCTTCAAGTTGTTTGATTCATACATTGTAGGGCAAGTTGACCTTTAGCTTCAAGTTGTTTGATTCATACATTGTAGGGCAAGTTGACCTTTAGCTTCAAGTTGTTTGATTCATACATTGTAGGGCAAGTTGACCTTTAGCTTCAAGTTGTTTGATTTATACATTGTAGGGCAAGTTGACCTTTAGCTTCAAGTTGTTGGAGTTATACATTGTAGGGCAAGTTGGCCTTTAGCTTCAAGTTGTTTGATTTATACATTGTAGGGCAAGTTGACCTTTAGCTTCAAGTTGTTTGATTCATACATTGTAGGGCAAGTTGACCTTTAGCTTGCAGTTGTTTGATTTATACATTGTAGGGCAAGTTGACCTTTAGCTTCCAGTTGTTTGATTCATACATTGTAGGGCAAGTTGACCTTTAGCTTCAAGTTGTTTGATTCATACATTGTAGGGCAAGTTGACCTTTAGCTTCAAGTTGTTTGATTCATACATTGTAGGGCAAGTTGACCTTTAGCTTCAAGTTGTTTGATTTATACATTGTATATAGGGCAAGTTGACCTTTAGCTTGCAGTTGTTTGATTCATACATTGTAGGGCAAGTTGACGTTTAGCTTACAGTTGTTTGATTCATACATTGTAGGGCAAGTTGACCTTTAGCTTCAAGTTGTTTGATTTATACATTGTAGGGCAAGTTGACCTTTAGCTTCAAGTTGTTTGATTCATACATTGTAGGGCAAGTTGACCTTTAGCTTCAAGTTGTTTGATTCATACATTGTAGGGCAAGTTGACCTTTAGCTTCAAGTTGTTTGATTCATACATTGTAGGGCAAGTTGACCTTTAGCTTCAAGTTGTTTGATTCATACATTGTAGGGCAAGTTGACCTTTAGCTTCAAGTTGTTTGATTCATACATTGTAGGGCAAGTTGACCTTTAGCTTACAGTTGTTTGATTTATACATTGTAGGGCAAGTTGACCTTTAGCTTCAAATTGTTTGAGTTATACATTGTAGGGCAAGTTGACCTTTAGCTTCAAGTTGTTTGATTTATACATTGTAGGGCAAGTTGACCTTTAGCTTCAAGTTGTTTGATTCATACATTGTAGGGCAAGTTGACCTTTAGCTTCAAGTTGTTTGATTCATACATTGTAGGGCAAGTTGACCTTTAGCTTCAAGTTGTTTGATTCATACATTGTAGGGCAAGTTGACCTTTAGCTTCAAGTTGTTTGATTCATACATTGTAGGGCAAGTTGACCTTTAGCTTCAAGTTGTTTGATTTATACATTGTAGGGCAAGTTGACCTTTAGCTTCAAGTTGTTTGATTCATACATTGTAGGGCAAGTTGACCTTTAGCTTGCAGTTGTTTGATTCATACATTGTAGGGCAAGTTTACCTTTAGCTTCAAGTTGTTTGATTCATACATTGTAGGGCAAGTTGACCTTTAGCTTCAAGTTGTTTGATTCATACATTGTAGGGCAAGTTGACCTTTAGCTTCAAGTTGTTTGATTTATACATTGTAGGGCAAGTTGACCTTTAGCTTCAAGTTGTTTGATTTATACATTGTAGGGCAAGTTGACCTTTAGCTTCAAGTTGTTTGATTCATACATTGTAGGGCAAGTTGAACTTTAGCTTGCAGTTGTTTGATTTATACATTGTAGGGCAAGTTGACCTTTAGCTTCAAGTTGTTGGAGTTATACATTGTAGGGCAAGTTGGCCTTTAGCTTCAAGTTGTTTGATTTATACATTGTAGGGCAAGTTGACCTTTAGCTTCAAGTTGTTTGATTCATACATTGTAGGGCAAGTTGACCTTTAGCTTGCAGTTGTTTGATTTATACATTGTAGGGCAAGTTGACCTTTAGCTTCCAGTTGTTTGATTCATACATTGTAGGGCAAGTTGACCTTTAGCTTCAAGTTGTTTGATTCATACATTGTAGGGCAAGTTGACCTTTAGCTTCAAGTTGTTTGATTCATACATTGTAGGGCAAGTTGACCTTTAGCTTCAAGTTGTTTGATTTATACATTGTATATAGGGCAAGTTGACCTTTAGCTTGCAGTTGTTTGATTTATACATTGTAGGGAAAGTTGACCTTTAGCTTCAAGTTGTTTGATTCATACATTGTAGGGCAAGTTGACCTTTAGCTTGCAGTTGTTTGATTTATACATTGTAGGGCAAGTTGACCTTTAGCTTCAAGTTGTTTGATTTATACATTGTAGGGCAAGTTGACCTTTAGCTTCAAGTTGTTTGATTTATACATTGTAGGACAAGTTGACCTTTAGCTTCAAGTTGTTTGATTTATACATTGTATATAGGGCAAGTTGACCTTTAGCTTGCAGTTGTTTGATTTATACATTGTAGGGAAAGTTGACCTTTAGCTTCAAGTTGTTTGATTCATACATTGTAGGGCAAGTTGACCTTTAGCTTGCAGTTGTTTGATTTATACATTGTAGGGCAAGTTGACCTTTAGCTTCAAGTTGTTTGATTTATACATTGTAGGGCAAGTTGACCTTTAGCTTCAAGTTGTTTGATTTATACATTGTAGGACAAGTTGACCTTTAGCTTCAAGTTGTTTGATTTATACATTGTAGGGCAAGTTGACCTTTAGCTTCAAACTGTTTGAGTTATACATTGTAGGGCAAGTTGACCTTTAGCTTACAGTTGTTTGATTCATACATTGTAGGGCAAGTTGACCTTTAGCTTGCAGTTGTTTGATTCATACATTGTAGGGCAAGTTGACCTTTAGCTTCAAGTTGTTTGATTCATACATTGTAGGGCAAGTTGACCTTTAGCTTGCAGTTGTTTGATTCATACATTGTAGGGCAAGTTGACCTTTAGCTTCAAGTTGTTTGAGTTATACATTGTAGGGCAAGTTGACCTTTAGCTTGCAGTTGTTTGATTCATACATTGTAGGGCAAGTTGACCTTTAGCTTCAAGTCGTTTGATTCATACATTGTAGGGCAAGTTGACCATAAGCTTCAAGTTGTTTGAGTTATACATTGTAGGGCAAGTTGACCTTTAGCTTCAAGTTGTTTGATTCATACATTGTAGGGCAAGTTGACCTTTAGCTTCAAGTTGTTTGAGTTATACATTGTAGGGCAAGTTGACCTTAAGCTTCAAGTTGTTTGATTCATTCATTGTAGGGCAAGTTGACGTTTATCTTCAAGTTGTTTGATTCATACATTGTAGGGCAAGTTGACCTTTAGCTTCAAGTTGTTTGATTCATACATTGTAGGGCAAGTTGACCTTTAGCTTCAAGTTGTTTGATTCATACATTGTAGGGCAAGTTGACCTTTAGCTTCAAGTTGTTTGATTCATACATTGTAGGGCAAGTTGACCTTTAGCTTCAAGTTGTTTGATTTATACATTGTAGGGCAAGTTGACCTTTAGCTTGCAGTTGTTTGATTCATACATTGTAGGGCAAGTTGACCTTTAGCTTCAAGTTGTTTGATTCATACATTGTAGGGCAAGTTGACCTTTAGCTTCAAGTTGTTTGATTCATACATTGTAGGGCAAGTTGACCTTTAGCTTCAAGTTGTTTGATTCATACATTGTAGGGCAAGTTGACCTTTAGCTTACAGTTGTTTGATTCATACATTGTAGGGCAAGTTGACTTTAGCTTCAAGTTGTTTGATTCATACATTGTAGGGCAAGTTGACCTTTAGCTTCAAGTTGTTTGATTCATACATTGTAGGGCAAGTTGACTTTAGCTTCAAGTTGTTTGATTTATACATTGTAGGGCAAGTTGACCTTTAGCTTGCAGTTGTTTGATTCATACATTGTAGGGCAAGTTGACCTTTAGCTTCAAGTTGTTTGATTCATACATTGTAGGGCAAGTTGACCTTTAGCTTCAAGTTGTTTGATTCATACATTGTAGGGCAAGTTGACCTTTAGCTTCAAGTTGTTTGATTCATACATTGTAGGGCAAGTTGACCTTTAGCTTACAGTTGTTTGATTCATACATTGTAGGGCAAGTTGGCCTTTAGCTTCAAGTTGTTTGATTCATACATTGTAGGGCAAGTTGACCTTTAGCTTCAAGTTGTTTGATTCATACATTGTAGGGCAAGTTGACTTTAGCTTCAAGTTGTTTGATTTATACATTGTAGGGCAAGTTGACCTTTAGCTTGCAGTTGTTTGATTCATACATTGTAGGGCAAGTTGACCTTTAGCTTCAAGTTGTTTGATTCATACATTGTAGGGCAAGTTGACCTTTAGCTTCAAGTTGTTTGATTTATACATTGTAGGGCAAGTTGACCTTTAGCTTCAAGTTGTTTGATTCATACATTGTAGGGCAAGTTGACCTTTAGCTTCAAGTTGTTTGATTCATACATTGTAGGGCAAGTTGACCTTTAGCTTGCAGTTGTTTGATTCATACATTGTAGGGCAAGTTGACCTTTAGCTTCAAGTTGTTTGATTTATACATTGTAGGGCAAGTTGACCTTTAGCTTACAGTTGTTTGATTCATACATTGTAGGGCAAGTTGACCTTTAGCTTCAAGTTGTTTGATTCATACATTGTAGGGCAAGTTGACGTTTAGCTTACAGTTGTTTGATTCATACATTGTAGGGCAAGTTGACCTTTAGCTTCAAGTTGTTTGATTCATACATTGTAGGGCAAGTTGACCTTTAGCTTGCAGTTGTTTGATTCATACATTGTAGGGCAAGTTGACCATAAGCTTCAAGTTGTTTGATTCATACATTGTAGGGCAAGTTGACGTTTAGCTTACAGTTGTTTGATTCATACATTGTAGGGCAAGTTGACCTTTAGCTTCAAGTTGTTTGATTCATACATTGTAGGGCAAGTTGACCTTTAGCTTCAAGTTGTTTGATTCATACATTGTAGGGCAAGTTGACCTTTAGCTTCAAGTTGTTTGATTCATTCATTGTAGGGCAAGTTGACCTTTAGCTTGCAGTTGTTTGATTCATACATTGTAGGGCAAGTTGACCTTTAGCTTCAAGTTGTTTGATTCATACATTGTAGGGCAAGTTGACCTTTAGCTTGCAGTTGTTTGATTCATACATTGTAGGGCAAGTTGACCTTTAGCTTCAAGTTGTTTGATTCATACATTGTATATAGGGCAAGTTGACCTTTAGCTTCAAGTTGTTTGATTCATACATTGTAGGGCAAGTTGACCTTTAGCTTCAAGTTGTTTGATTTATACATTGTAGGGCAAGTTGACCTTTAGCTTCAAGTTGTTTGATTCATACATTGTAGGGCAAGTTGACCTTTAGCTTGCAGTTGTTTGATTCATACATTGTAGGGCAAGTTGACCTTTAGCTTCAAGTTGTTTGATTCATACATTGTATATAGGGCAAGTTGACCTTTAGCTTCAAGTTGTTTGATTCATACATTGTAGGGCAAGTTGACCTTAAGCTTCAAGTTTTTGATTTATACATTGTAGGGCAAGTTGACCTTTAGCTTCAAGTTGTTTGATTCATACATTGTAGGGCAAGTTGACCTTTAGCTTCAAGTTGTTTGATTCATGCATTGTAGGGCAAGTTGACCTTTAGCTTCAAGTTGTTTGATTTATACATTGTAGGGCAAGTTGACCTTTAGCTTCAAGTTGTTTGATTCATACATTGTAGGGCAAGTTGACCTTTAGCTTCAAGTTGTTTGATTTATACATTGTAGGGCAAGTTGACCTTTAGCTTCAAGTTGTTTGATTTATACATTGTAGGGCAAGTTGACCTTTAGCTTCAAGTTGTTTGATTCATACATTGTAGGGCAAGTTGACCTTTAGCTTCAAGTTGTTTGATTCATACATTGTAGGGCAAGTTGACCATAAGCTTCAAGTTGTTTGATTCATACATTGTAGGGCAAGTTGACCTTTAGCTTCAAGTTGTTTGATTCATACATTGTAGGGCAAGTTGACCTTTAGCTTCAAGTTGTTTGATTCATACATTGTAGGGCAAGTTGACCTTTAGCTTCAAGTTGTTTGAGTTATTCATTGTAGGGCAAGTTGACCTTTAGCTTCAAGTTGTTTGAGTTATACATTGTAGGGCAAGTTGACCTTTAGCTTGCAGTTGTTTGATTCATACATTGTAGGGCAAGTTGACCTTTAGCTTCAAGTTGTTTGATTCATACATTGTAGGGCAAGTTGACCATAAGCTTCAAGTTGTTTGAGTTATACATTGTAGGGCAAGTTGACCTTTAGCTTCAAGTTGTTTGATTCATACATTGTAGGGCAAGTTGACCTTTAGCTTCAAGTTGTTTGATTCATACATTGTAGGGCAAGTTGACCTTTAGCTTCAAACTGTTTGATTCATACATTGTAGGGCAAGTTGACCTTTAGCTTGCAGTTGTTTGATTCATACATTGTAGGGCAAGTTGACCTTTAGCTTCAAGTTGTTTGAGTTATACATTGTAGGGCAAGTTGACCTTTAGCTTCAAGTTGTTTGATTCATACATTGTAGGGCAAGTTGACCTTTAGCTTCAAGTTGTTTGATTCATACATTGTAGGGCAAGTTGACCTTTAGCTTCAAGTTGTTTGATTCATACATTGTATATAGGGCAAGTTGACCTTTAGCTTCAAGTTGTTTGAGTTATACATTGTAGGGCAAGTTGACCTTAAGCTTCAAGTTGTTTGATTCATTCATTGTAGGGCAAGTTGACCTTTAGCTTCAAGTTGTTTGATTCATACATTGTAGGGCAAGTTGACCTTTAGCTTCAAGTTGTTTGATTCATACATTGTAGGGCAAGTTGACCTTTAGCTTCAAGTTGTTTGATTCATACATTGTAGGGCAAGTTGACCTTTAGCTTCAAGTTGTTTGATTCATACATTGTAGGGCAAGTTGACCATAAGCTTCAAGTTGTTTGAGTTATACATTGTAGGGCAAGTTGACGTTTAGCTTACAGTTGTTTGATTCATACATTGTAGGGCAAGTTGACCTTTAGCTTCAAGTTGTTTGAGTTATACATTGTAGGGCAAGTTGACCTTTAGCTTGCAGTTGTTTGATTCATACATTGTAGGGCAAGTTGACCTTTAGCTTGCAGTTGTTTGATTCATACATTGTAGGGCAAGTTGACCTTTAGCTTCAAGTTGTTTGATTCATACATTGTAGGGCAAGTTGACCTTTAGCTTCAAGTTGTTTGATTCATACATTGTAGGGCAAGTTGACCTTTAGCTTCAAGTTGTTTGATTCATACATTGTAGGGCAAGTTGACCTTTAGCTTCAAGTTGTTTGATTCATACATTGTAGGGCAAGTTGACCTTTAGCTTCAAGTTGTTTGATTCATACATTGTAGGGCAAGTTGACCTTTAGCTTCAAGTTGTTTGATTCATACATTGTAGGGCAAGTTGACCTTTAGCTTCAAGTTGTTTGATTCATACATTGTAGGGCAAGTTGACCTTTAGCTTCAAGTTGTTTGATTCATACATTGTAGGGCAAGTTGACCTTTAGCTTCAAGTTGTTTGATTCATACATTGTAGGGCAAGTTGACCTTTAGCTTCAAGTTGTTTGATTCATACATTGTAGGGCAAGTTGACCTTTAGCTTCAAGTTGTTTGATTTATACATTGTAGGGCAAGTTGACCTTTAGCTTCAAGTTGTTTGATTCATACATTGTAGGGCAAGTTGACCTTTAGCTTGCAGTTGTTTGATTTATACATTGTAGGGCAAGTTAACCTTTAGCTTCAAACTGTTTGAGTTATACATTGTAGGGCAAGTTGACCTTTAGCTTGCAGTTGTCTAATTTTAACATTGTAGGGCAAGTTGACCTTTAGCTTCAAGTTGTTTGATTTATACATTGTAGGGCAAGTTGACCTTTAGCTTGCAGTTGCTTGATTCATACATTGTAGGGCAAGTTGACCTTTAGCTTGCAGTTGTTTGATTCATACATTGTAGGGCAAGTTGACCTTTAGCTTCAAGTTGTTTGATTCATACATTGTAGGGCAAGTTGACCTTTAGCTTGCAGTTGTTTGATTTATACATTGTAGGGCAAGTTGACCTTTAGCTTCAAGTTGTTTGATTTATACATTGTAGGGCAAGTTGACCTTTAGCTTCAAGTTGTTTGATTCATACATTGTAGGGCAAGTTGACCTTTAGCTTCAAGTTGTTTGATTCATACATTGTAGGGCAAGTTGACCTTTAGCTTCAAACTGTTTGATTCATACATTGTAGGGCAAGTTGACCTTTAGCTTGCAGTTGTTTGATTCATACATTGTAGGGCAAGTTGACCTTTAGCTTCAAGTTGTTTGAGTTATACATTGTAGGGCAAGTTGACCTTTAGCTTCAAGTTGTTTGATTCATACATTGTAGGGCAAGTTGACCTTTAGCTTCAAGTTGTTTGATTCATACATTGTAGGGCAAGTTGACCTTTAGCTTCAAGTTGTTTGATTCATACATTGTATATAGGGCAAGTTGACCTTTAGCTTCAAGTTGTTTGAGTTATACATTGTAGGGCAAGTTGACCTTAAGCTTCAAGTTGTTTGATTCATTCATTGTAGGGCAAGTTGACCTTTAGCTTCAAGTTGTTTGATTCATACATTGTAGGGCAAGTTGACCTTTAGCTTCAAGTTGTTTGATTCATACATTGTAGGGCAAGTTGACCTTTAGCTTCAAGTTGTTTGATTCATACATTGTAGGGCAAGTTGACCTTTAGCTTCAAGTTGTTTGATTCATACATTGTAGGGCAAGTTGACCATAAGCTTCAAGTTGTTTGATTCATACATTGTAGGGCAAGTTGACGTTTAGCTTACAGTTGTTTGATTCATACATTGTAGGGCAAGTTGACCTTTAGCTTCAAGTTGTTTGAGTTATACATTGTAGGGCAAGTTGACCTTTAGCTTGCAGTTGTTTGATTCATACATTGTAGGGCAAGTTGACCTTTAGCTTGCAGTTGTTTGATTCATACATTGTAGGGCAAGTTGACCTTTAGCTTCAAGTTGTTTGATTCATACATTGTAGGGCAAGTTGACCTTTAGCTTCAAGTTGTTTGATTCATACATTGTAGGGCAAGTTGACCTTTAGCTTCAAGTTGTTTGATTCATACATTGTAGGGCAAGTTGACCTTTAGCTTCAAGTTGTTTGATTCATACATTGTAGGGCAAGTTGACCTTTAGCTTCAAGTTGTTTGATTCATACATTGTAGGGCAAGTTGACCTTTAGCTTCAAGTTGTTTGATTCATACATTGTAGGGCAAGTTGACCTTTAGCTTCAAGTTGTTTGATTCATACATTGTAGGGCAAGTTGACCTTTAGCTTCAAGTTGTTTGATTCATACATTGTAGGGCAAGTTGACCTTTAGCTTCAAGTTGTTTGATTCATACATTGTAGGGCAAGTTGACCTTTAGCTTCAAGTTGTTTGATTTATACATTGTAGGGCAAGTTGACCTTTAGCTTCAAGTTGTTTGATTCATACATTGTAGGGCAAGTTGACCTTTAGCTTGCAGTTGTTTGATTTATACATTGTAGGGCAAGTTAACCTTTAGCTTCAAACTGTTTGAGTTATACATTGTAGGGCAAGTTGACCTTTAGCTTGCAGTTGTCTAATTTTAACATTGTAGGGCAAGTTGACCTTTAGCTTCAAGTTGTTTGATTTATACATTGTAGGGCAAGTTGACCTTTAGCTTGCAGTTGCTTGATTCATACATTGTAGGGCAAGTTGACCTTTAGCTTGCAGTTGTTTGATTCATACATTGTAGGGCAAGTTGACCTTTAGCTTCAAGTTGTTTGATTTATACATTGTAGGGCAAGTTGACCTTTAGCTTCAAGTTGTTTGATTCATACATTGTAGGGCAAGTTGACCTTTAGCTTGCAGTTGTTTGATTTATACATTGTAGGGCAAGTTGACCTTTAGCTTCAAGTTGTTTGATTTATACATTGTAGGGCAAGTTGACCTTTAGCTTCAAGTTGTTTGATTCATACATTGTAGGGCAAGTTGACCTTTAGCTTCAAGTTGTTTGATTCATACATTGTAGGGCAAGTTGACCTTTAGCTTCAAGTTGTTTGATTCATACATTGTAGGGCAAGTTGACCTTTAGCTTACAGTTGTTTGATTTATACATTGTAGGGCAAGTTGACCTTTAGCTTCAAGTTGTTTGATTCATACATTGTAGGGCAAGTTGACGTTTAGCTTCAAGTTGTTTGATTTATACATTGTAGGGCAAGTTGACCTTTAGCTTCAAGTTGTTTGATTTATACATTGTAGGGCAAGTTGACGTTTAGCTTCAAGTTGTTTGATTTATACATTGTAGGGCAAGTTGACCTTTAGCTTCAAGTTGTTTGATTCATACATTGTAGGGCAAGTTGACCTTTAGCTTCAAGTTGTTTGATTCATACATTGTAGGACAAGTTGACCTTTAGCTTCAAGTTGTTTGATTCATACATTGTAGGGCAAGTTGACCTTTAGCTTCAAGTTGTTTGATTTATACATTGTATATAGGGCAAGTTGACCTTTAGCTTGCAGTTGTTTGATTCATACATTGTAGGGCAAGTTGACCTTTAGCTTCAAGTTGTTTGATTCATACATTGTAGGGCAAGTTGACCTTTAGCTTCAAGTTGTTTGATTCATACATTGTAGGACAAGTTGACCTTTAGCTTCAAGTTGTTTGATTCATACATTGTAGGGCAAGTTGACCTTTAGCTTCAAGTCGTTTGATTCATACATTGTAGGGCAAGTTGACCATAAGCTTCAAGTTGTTTGAGTTATACATTGTAGGGCAAGTTGACCTTTAGCTTCAAGTTGTTTGATTCATACATTGTAGGGCAAGTTGACCTTTAGCTTCAAGTTGTTTGAGTTATACATTGTAGGGCAAGTTGACCTTAAGCTTCAAGTTGTTTGATTCATTCATTGTAGGGCAAGTTGACCTTTAGCTTCAAGTTGTTTGATTCATACATTGTAGGGCAAGTTGACCTTTAGCTTCAAGTTGTTTGAGTTATACATTGTAGGGCAAGTTGACCTTTAGCTTGCAGTTGTTTGATTCATACATTGTAGGGCAAGTTGACCTTTAGCTTGCAGTTGTTTGATTCATACATTGTAGGGCAAGTTGACCTTTAGCTTCAAGTTGTTTGATTCATACATTGTAGGGCAAGTTGACCTTTAGCTTCAAGTTGTTTGATTCATACATTGTAGGGCAAGTTGACCTTTAGCTTCAAGTTGTTTGATTTATACATTGTAGGGCAAGTTGACCTTTAGCTTCAAACTGTTTGAGTTATACATTGTAGGGCAAGTTGACCTTTAGCTTACAGTTGTTTGATTCATACATTGTAGGGCAAGTTGACCTTTAGCTTGCAGTTGTTTGATTCATACATTGTAGAGCAAGTTGACCTTTAGCTTCAAGTTGTTTGATTCATACATTGTAGGGCAAGTTGACCTTTAGCTTGCAGTTGTTTGATTCATACATTGTAGGGCAAGTTGACCTTTAGCTTCAAGTTGTTTGAGTTATACATTGTAGGGCAAGTTGACCTTTAGCTTGCAGTTGTTTGATTCATACATTGTAGGGCAAGTTGACCTTTAGCTTCAAGTCGTTTGATTCATACATTGTAGGGCAAGTTGACCATAAGCTTCAAGTTGTTTGAGTTATACATTGTAGGGCAAGTTGACCTTTAGCTTCAAGTTGTTTGATTCATACATTGTAGGACAAGTTGACCTTTAGCTTCAAGTTGTTTGAGTTATACATTGTAGGTCAAGTTGACCTTAAGCTTCAAGTTGTTTGATTCATTCATTGTAGGGCAAGTTGACGTTTATCTTCAAGTTGTTTGATTCATACATTGTAGGGCAAGTTGACCTTTAGCTTCAAGTTGTTTGATTCATACATTGTAGGGCAAGTTGACCTTTAGCTTCAAGTTGTTTGATTCATACATTGTAGGGCAAGTTGACCTTTAGCTTCAAGTTGTTTGATTCATACATTGTAGGGCAAGTTGACCTTTAGCTTCAAGTTGTTTGATTTATACATTGTAGGGCAAGTTGACCTTTAGCTTGCAGTTGTTTGATTCATACATTGTAGGGCAAGTTGACCTTTAGCTTCAAGTTGTTTGATTCATACATTGTAGGGCAAGTTGACCTTTAGCTTCAAGTTGTTTGATTCATACATTGTAGGGCAAGTTGACCTTTAGCTTCAAGTTGTTTGATTCATACATTGTAGGGCAAGTTGACCTTTAGCTTCAAGTTGTTTGATTCATACATTGTAGGGCAAGTTGACCTTTAGCTTCAAGTTGTTTGATTCATACATTGTAGGGCAAGTTGACTTTAGCTTCAAGTTGTTTGATTTATACATTGTAGGGCAAGTTGACCTTTAGCTTGCAGTTGTTTGATTCATACATTGTAGGGCAAGTTGACCTTTAGCTTCAAGTTGTTTGATTCATACATTGTAGGGCAAGTTGACCTTTAGCTTCAAGTTGTTTGATTCATACATTGTAGGGCAAGTTGACCTTTAGCTTGCAGTTGTTTGATTCATACATTGTAGGGCAAGTTGACCTTTAGCTTCAAGTCGTTTGATTCATACATTGTAGGGCAAGTTGACCATAAGCTTCAAGTTGTTTGAGTTATACATTGTAGGGCAAGTTGACCTTTAGCTTCAAGTTGTTTGATTCATACATTGTAGGACAAGTTGACCTTTAGCTTCAAGTTGTTTGAGTTATACATTGTAGGGCAAGTTGACCTTAAGCTTCAAGTTGTTTGATTCATTCATTGTAGGGCAAGTTGACGTTTATCTTCAAGTTGTTTGATTCATACATTGTAGGGCAAGTTGACCTTTAGCTTCAAGTTGTTTGATTCATACATTGTAGGGCAAGTTGACCTTTAGCTTCAAGTTGTTTGATTCATACATTGTAGGGCAAGTTGACCTTTAGCTTCAAGTTGTTTGATTCATACATTGTAGGGCAAGTTGACCTTTAGCTTCAAGTTGTTTGATTTATACATTGTAGGGCAAGTTGACCTTTAGCTTGCAGTTGTTTGATTCATACATTGTAGGGCAAGTTGACCTTTAGCTTCAAGTTGTTTGATTCATACATTGTAGGGCAAGTTGACCTTTAGCTTCAAGTTGTTTGATTCATACATTGTAGGGCAAGTTGACCTTTAGCTTCAAGTTGTTTGATTCATACATTGTAGGGCAAGTTGACCTTTAGCTTCAAGTTGTTTGATTCATACATTGTAGGGCAAGTTGACCTTTAGCTTCAAGTTGTTTGATTCATACATTGTAGGGCAAGTTGACTTTAGCTTCAAGTTGTTTGATTTATACATTGTAGGGCAAGTTGACCTTTAGCTTGCAGTTGTTTGATTCATACATTGTAGGGCAAGTTGACCTTTAGCTTCAAGTTGTTTGATTCATACATTGTAGGGCAAGTTGACCTTTAGCTTCAAGTTGTTTGATTCATACATTGTAGGGCAAGTTGACCTTTAGCTTCAAGTTGTTTGATTCATACATTGTAGGACAAGTTGACCTTTAGCTTCAAGTTGTTTGATTCATACATTGTAGGGCAAGTTGACCTTTAGCTTCAAGTTGTTTGATTTATACATTGTATATAGGGCAAGTTGACCTTTAGCTTGCAGTTGTTTGATTCATACATTGTAGGGCAAGTTGACCTTTAGCTTCAAGTTGTTTGATTCATACATTGTAGGGCAAGTTGACCTTTAGCTTCAAGTTGTTTGATTCATACATTGTAGGACAAGTTGACCTTTAGCCACAAGTTGTTTGATTCATACATTGTAGGGCAAGTTGACCTTTAGCTTCAAGTCGTTTGATTCATACATTGTAGGGCAAGTTGACCATAAGCTTCAAGTTGTTTGAGTTATACATTGTAGGGCAAGTTGACCTTTAGCTTCAAGTTGTTTGATTCATACATTGTAGGGCAAGTTGACCTTTAGCTTCAAGTTGTTTGAGTTATACATTGTAGGGCAAGTTGACCTTAAGCTTCAAGTTGTTTGATTCATTCATTGTAGGGCAAGTTGACCTTTAGCTTCAAGTTGTTTGATTCATACATTGTAGGGCAAGTTGACCTTTAGCTTCAAGTTGTTTGAGTTATACATTGTAGGGCAAGTTGACCTTTAGCTTGCAGTTGTTTGATTCATACATTGTAGGGCAAGTTGACCTTTAGCTTGCAGTTGTTTGATTCATACATTGTAGGGCAAGTTGACCTTTAGCTTCAAGTTGTTTGATTCATACATTGTAGGGCAAGTTGACCTTTAGCTTCAAGTTGTTTGATTCATACATTGTAGGGCAAGTTGACCTTTAGCTTCAAGTTGTTTGATTTATACATTGTAGGGCAAGTTGACCTTTAGCTTCAAACTGTTTGAGTTATACATTGTAGGGCAAGTTGACCTTTAGCTTACAGTTGTTTGATTCATACATTGTAGGGCAAGTTGACCTTTAGCTTGCAGTTGTTTGATTCATACATTGTAGGGCAAGTTGACCTTTAGCTTCAAGTTGTTTGATTCATACATTGTAGGGCAAGTTGACCTTTAGCTTGCAGTTGTTTGATTCATACATTGTAGGGCAAGTTGACCTTTAGCTTCAAGTTGTTTGAGTTATACATTGTAGGGCAAGTTGACCTTTAGCTTGCAGTTGTTTGATTCATACATTGTAGGGCAAGTTGACCTTTAGCTTCAAGTCGTTTGATTCATACATTGTAGGGCAAGTTGACCATAAGCTTCAAGTTGTTTGAGTCATACATTGTAGGGCAAGTTGACCTTTAGCTTCAAGTTGTTTGATTCATACATTGTAGGGCAAGTTGACCTTTAGCTTCAAGTTGTTTGAGTTATACATTGTAGGGCAAGTTGACCTTAAGCTTCAAGTTGTTTGATTCATTCATTGTAGGGCAAGTTGACGTTTATCTTCAAGTTGTTTGATTCATACATTGTAGGGCAAGTTGACCTTTAGCTTCAAGTTGTTTGATTCATACATTGTAGGGCAAGTTGACCTTTAGCTTCAAGTTGTTTGATTCATACATTGTAGGGCAAGTTGACCTTTAGCTTCAAGTTGTTTGATTCATACATTGTAGGGCAAGTTGACCTTTAGCTTCAAGTTGTTTGATTTATACATTGTAGGGCAAGTTGACCTTTAGCTTGCAGTTGTTTGATTCATACATTGTAGGGCAAGTTGACCTTTAGCTTCAAGTTGTTTGATTCATACATTGTAGGGCAAGTTGACCTTTAGCTTCAAGTTGTTTGATTCATACATTGTAGGGCAAGTTGACCTTTAGCTTCAAGTTGTTTGATTCATACATTGTAGGGCAAGTTGACCTTTAGCTTCAAGTTGTTTGATTCATACATTGTAGGGCAAGTTGACCTTTAGCTTCAAGTTGTTTGATTCATACATTGTAGGGCAAGTTGACTTTAGCTTCAAGTTGTTTGATTTATACATTGTAGGGCAAGTTGACCTTTAGCTTGCAGTTGTTTGATTCATACATTGTAGGGCAAGTTGACCTTTAGCTTCAAGTTGTTTGATTCATACATTGTAGGGCAAGTTGACCTTTAGCTTCAAGTTGTTTGATTTATACATTGTAGGGCAAGTTGACCTTTAGCTTCAAGTTGTTTGATTCATACATTGTAGGGCAAGTTGACCTTTAGCTTCAAGTTGTTTGATTCATACATTGTAGGGCAAGTTGACCTTTAGCTTCAAGTTGTTTGATTCATACATTGTAGGGCAAGTTGACCTTTAGCTTCAAGTTGTTTGATTCATACATTGTAGGGCAAGTTGACGTTTAGCTTACAGTTGTTTGATTCATACATTGTAGGGCAAGTTGACCTTTAGCTTCAAGTTGTTTGATTCATACATTGTAGGGCAAGTTGACCTTTAGCTTGCAGTTGTTTGATTCATACATTGTAGGGCAAGTTGACCATAAGCTTCAAGTTGTTTGATTCATACATTGTAGGGCAAGTTGACGTTTAGCTTACAGTTGTTTGATTCATACATTGTAGGGCAAGTTGACCTTTAGCTTCAAGTTGTTTGATTCATACATTGTAGGGCAAGTTGACCTTTAGCTTCAAGTTGTTTGATTCATACATTGTAGGGCAAGTTGACCTTTAGCTTCAAGTTGTTTGATTTATACATTGTAGGGCAAGTTGACCTTTAGCTTGCAGTTGTTTGATTCATACATTGTAGGGCAAGTTGACCATAAGCTTCAAGTTGTTTGATTCATACATTGTAGGGCAAGTTGACGTTTAGCTTACAGTTGTTTGATTCATACATTGTAGGGCAAGTTGACCTTTAGCTTCAAGTTGTTTGATTCATACATTGTAGGGCAAGTTGACGTTTAGCTTACAGTTGTTTGATTTATACATTGTAGGGCAAGTTGACCTTTAGCTTCAAGTTGTTTGATTCATACATTGTAGGGCAAGTTGACCTTTAGCTTCAAGTTGTTTGATTCATACATTGTAGGGCAAGTTGACCTTTAGCTTCAAGTTGTTTGATTCATACATTGTAGGACAAGTTGACCTTTAGCTTGCAGTTGTTTGATTCATACATTGTAGGGCAAGTTGACCTTTAGCTTCAAGTTGTTTGATTCATACATTGTAGGGCAAGTTGACCTTTAGCTTGCAGTTGTTTGATTCATACATTGTAGGGCAAGTTGACCTTTAGCTTCAAGTTGTTTGATTCATACATTGTATATAGGGCAAGTTGACCTTTAGCTTCAAGTTGTTTGATTCATACATTGTAGGGCAAGTTGACCTTTAGCTTCAAGTTGTTTGATTTATACATTGTAGGGCAAGTTGACCTTTAGCTTCAAGTTGTTTGATTCATACATTGTAGGGCAAGTTGACCTTTAGCTTCAAGTTGTTTGATTCATACATTGTAGGGCAAGTTGACCTTTAGCTTCAAGTTGTTTGATTTATACATTGTAGGGCAAGTTGACCTTTAGCTTCAAGTTGTTTGATTCATACATTGTAGGGCAAGTTGACCTTTAGCTTCAAGTTGTTTGATTTATACATTGTAGGGCAAGTTGACCTTTAGCTTCAAGTTGTTTGATTTATACATTGTAGGGCAAGTTGACCTTTAGCTTCAAGTTGTTTGATTCATACATTGTAGGGCAAGTTGACCTTTAGCTTCAAGTTGTTTGATTCATACATTGTAGGGCAAGTTGACCATAAGCTTCAAGTTGTTTGATTCATACATTGTAGGGCAAGTTGACCTTTAGCTTCAAGTTGTTTGATTCATACATTGTAGGGCAAGTTGACCTTTAGCTTCAAGTTGTTTGATTCATACATTGTAGGGCAAGTTGACCTTTAGCTTCAAGTTGTTTGAGTTATACATTGTAGGGCAAGTTGACCTTTAGCTTCAAGTTGTTTGAGTTATACATTGTAGGGCAAGTTGACCTTTAGCTTGCAGTTGTTTGATTCATACATTGTAGGGCAAGTTGACCTTTAGCTTGCAGTTGTTTGATTCATACATTGTAGGGCAAGTTGACCTTTAGCTTCAAGTTGTTTGATTCATACATTGTAGGGCAAGTTGACCATAAGCTTCAAGTTGTTTGAGTTATACATTGTAGGGCAAGTTGACCTTTAGCTTCAAGTTGTTTGATTCATACATTGTAGGGCAAGTTGACCTTTAGCTTCAAGTTGTTTGAGTTATACATTGTAGGGCAAGTTGACCTTTAGCTTCAAGTTGTTTGAGTTATACATTGTAGGGCAAGTTGACCTTTAGCTTGCAGTTGTTTGATTCATACATTGTAGGGCAAGTTGACCTTTAGCTTGCAGTTGTTTGATTCATACATTGTAGGGCAAGTTGACCTTTAGCTTCAAGTTGTTTGATTCATACATTGTAGGGCAAGTTGACCTTTAGCTTGCAGTTGTTTGATTCATACATTGTAGGGCAAGTTGACCTTTAGCTTCAAGTTGCTTGATTCATACATTGTAGGGCAAGTTGACCTTTAACTTCAAGTTGTTTGATTCATACATTGTAGGGCAAGTTGACCTTTAGCTTGCAGTTGTTTGATTCATACATTGTAGGGCAAGTTGACCTTTAGCTTCAAGTTGTTTGAGTTATACATTGTAGGGCAAGTTGACCTTTAGCTTCAAGTTGTTTGATTCATACATTGTAGGGCAAGTTGACCTTTAGCTTCAAGTTGTTTGATTCATACATTGTAGGGCAAGTTGACCTTTAGCTTCAAACTGTTTGATTCATACATTGTAGGGCAAGTTGACCTTTAGCTTGCAGTTGTTTGATTCATACATTGTAGGGCAAGTTGACCTTTAGCTTCAAGTTGTTTGAGTTATACATTGTAGGGCAAGTTGACCTTTAGCTTCAAGTTGTTTGATTCATACATTGTAGGGCAAGTTGACCTTTAGCTTCAAGTTGTTTGATTCATACATTGTATATAGGGCAAGTTGACCTTTAGCTTCAAGTTGTTTGATTCATACATTGTATATAGGGCAAGTTGACCTTTAGCTTCAAGTTGTTTGAGTTATACATTGTAGGGCAAGTTGACCTTAAGCTTCAAGTTGTTTGATTCATTCATTGTAGGGCAAGTTGACCTTTAGCTTCAAGTTGTTTGATTCATACATTGTAGGGCAAGTTGACCTTTAGCTTCAAGTTGTTTGATTCATACATTGTAGGGCAAGTTGACCTTTAGCTTCAAGTTGTTTGATTCATACATTGTAGGGCAAGTTGACCTTTAGCTTCAAGTTGTTTGATTCATACATTGTAGGGCAAGTTGACCATAAGCTTCAAGTTGTTTGATTCATACATTGTAGGGCAAGTTGACGTTTAGCTTACAGTTGTTTGATTCATACATTGTAGGGCAAGTTGACCTTTAGCTTCAAGTTGTTTGAGTTATACATTGTAGGGCAAGTTGACCTTTAGCTTGCAGTTGTTTGATTCATACATTGTAGGGCAAGTTGACCTTTAGCTTGCAGTTGTTTGATTCATACATTGTAGGGCAAGTTGACCTTTAGCTTCAAGTTGTTTGATTCATACATTGTAGGGCAAGTTGACCTTTAGCTTCAAGTTGTTTGATTCATACATTGTAGGGCAAGTTGACCTTTAGCTTCAAGTTGTTTGATTCATACATTGTAGGGCAAGTTGACCTTTAGCTTCAAGTTGTTTGATTCATACATTGTAGGGCAAGTTGACCTTTAGCTTCAAGTTGTTTGATTCATACATTGTAGGGCAAGTTGACCTTTAGCTTCAAGTTGTTTGATTCATACATTGTAGGGCAAGTTGACCTTTAGCTTCAAGTTGTTTGATTCATACATTGTAGGGCAAGTTGACCTTTAGCTTCAAGTTGTTTGATTCATACATTGTAGGGCAAGTTGACCTTTAGCTTCAAGTTGTTTGATTCATACATTGTAGGGCAAGTTGACCTTTAGCTTCAAGTTGTTTGATTCATACATTGTAGGGCAAGTTGACCTTTAGCTTCAAGTTGTTTGATTTATACATTGTAGGGCAAGTTGACCTTTAGCTTCAAGTTGTTTGATTCATACATTGTAGGGCAAGTTGACCTTTAGCTTGCAGTTGTTTGATTTATACATTGTAGGGCAAGTTAACCTTTAGCTTCAAACTGTTTGAGTTATACATTGTAGGGCAAGTTGACCTTTAGCTTGCAGTTGTCTAATTTTAACATTGTAGGGCAAGTTGACCTTTAGCTTCAAGTTGTTTGATTTATACATTGTAGGGCAAGTTGACCTTTAGCTTGCAGTTGCTTGATTCATACATTGTAGGGCAAGTTGACCTTTAGCTTGCAGTTGTTTGATTCATACATTGTAGGGCAAGTTGACCTTTAGCTTCAAGTTGTTTGATTTATACATTGTAGGGCAAGTTGACCTTTAGCTTCAAGTTGTTTGATTCATACATTGTAGGGCAAGTTGACCTTTAGCTTGCAGTTGTTTGATTTATACATTGTAGGGCAAGTTGACCTTTAGCTTCAAGTTGTTTGATTTATACATTGTAGGGCAAGTTGACCTTTAGCTTCAAGTTGTTTGATTCATACATTGTAGGGCAAGTTGACCTTTAGCTTCAAGTTGTTTGATTCATACATTGTAGGGCAAGTTGACCTTTAGCTTCAAGTTGTTTGATTCATACATTGTAGGGCAAGTTGACCTTTAGCTTACAGTTGTTTGATTTATACATTGTAGGGCAAGTTGACCTTTAGCTTCAAGTTGTTTGATTCATACATTGTAGGGCAAGTTGACGTTTAGCTTCAAGTTGTTTGATTTATACATTGTAGGGCAAGTTGACCTTTAGCTTCAAGTTGTTTGATTTATACATTGTAGGGCAAGTTGACGTTTAGCTTCAAGTTGTTTGATTTATACTTTGTAGGGCAAGTTGACCTTTAGCTTCAAGTTGTTTGATTCATACATTGTAGGGCAAGTTGACCTTTAGCTTCAAGTTGTTTGATTCATACATTGTAGGACAAGTTGACCTTTAGCTTCAAGTTGTTTGATTCATACATTGTAGGGCAAGTTGACCTTTAGCTTCAAGTTGTTTGATTTATACATTGTATATAGGGCAAGTTGACCTTTAGCTTGCAGTTGTTTGATTCATACATTGTAGGGCAAGTTGACCTTTAGCTTCAAGTTGTTTGATTCATACATTGTAGGGCAAGTTGACCTTTAGCTTCAAGTTGTTTGATTCATACATTGTAGGACAAGTTGACCTTTAGCTTCAAGTTGTTTGATTCATACATTGTAGGGCAAGTTGACCTTTAGCTTCAAGTCGTTTGATTCATACATTGTAGGGCAAGTTGACCATAAGCTTCAAGTTGTTTGAGTTATACATTGTAGGGCAAGTTGACCTTTAGCTTCAAGTTGTTTGATTCATACATTGTAGGGCAAGTTGACCTTTAGCTTCAAGTTGTTTGAGTTATACATTGTAGGGCAAGTTGACCTTAAGCTTCAAGTTGTTTGATTCATTCATTGTAGGGCAAGTTGACCTTTAGCTTCAAGTTGTTTGATTCATACATTGTAGGGCAAGTTGACCTTTAGCTTCAAGTTGTTTGAGTTATACATTGTAGGGCAAGTTGACCTTTAGCTTGCAGTTGTTTGATTCATACATTGTAGGGCAAGTTGACCTTTAGCTTGCAGTTGTTTGATTCATACATTGTAGGGCAAGTTGACCTTTAGCTTCAAGTTGTTTGATTCATACATTGTAGGGCAAGTTGACCTTTAGCTTGCAGTTGTTTGATTCATACATTGTAGGGCAAGTTGACCTTTAGCTTCAAGTTGCTTGATTCATACATTGTAGGGCAAGTTGACCTTTAGCTTCAAGTTGTTTGAGTTATACATTGTAGGGCAAGTTGACCTTTAGCTTCAAGTTGTTTGAGTTATACATTGTAGGGCAAGTTGACCTTTAGCTTCAAGTTGTTTGATTCATACATTGTAGGGCAAGTTGACCTTTAGCTTCAAGTTGTTTGATTCATACATTGTAGGGCAAGTTGACCTTTAGCTTCAAGTTGTTTGATTCATACATTGTAGGGCAAGTTGACCTTTAGCTTCAAGTTGTTTGATTCATACATTGTAGGGCAAGTTGACTTTTAGCTTCAAGTTGTTTGATTCATACATTGTAGGGCAAGTTGACCTTTAGCTTCAAGTTGTTTGATTCATACATTGTAGGGCAAGTTGACCTTTAGCTTCAAGTTGTTTGATTCATACATTGTAGGGCAAGTTGACCTTTAGCTTCAAGTTGTTTGATTTATACATTGTATATAGGGCAAGTTGACCTTTAGCTTCAAGTTGTTTGATTCATACATTGTATATAGGGCAAGTTGACCTTTAGCTTCAAGTTGTTTGATTCATACATTGTAGGGCAAGTTGACCTTTAGCTTCAAGTTGTTTGATTCATACATTGTAGGGCCAGTTGACCTTTAGCTTGAAGTTGTTTGATTCATACATTGTAGGGCAAGTTGACCTTTAGCTTACAGTTGTTTGATTCATACATTGTAGGGCAAGTTGACCTTTAGCTTCAAGTTGTTTGATTTATACATTGTATATAGGGCAAGTTGACCTTTAGCTTCAAGTTGTTTGATTCATACATTGTATATAGGGCAAGTTGACCTTTAGCTTCAAGTTGTTTGATTCATACATTGTAGGGCAAGTTGACCTTTAGCTTCAAGTTGTTTGATTCATACATTGTAGGGCAAGTTGACCTTTAGCTTGAAGTTGTTTGATTCATACATTGTAGGGCAAGTTGACCTTTAGCTTACAGTTGTTTGATTCATACATTGTAGGGCAAGTTGACCTTTAGCTTCAAGTTGTTTGAGTTATACATTGTAGGGCAAGTTGACCTTTAGCTTCAAGTTGTTTGATTCATACATTGTAGGGCAAGTTGACCTTTAGCTTCAAGTTGTTTGAGTTATACATTGTAGGGCAAGTTGACCTTTAGCTTCAAGTTGTTTGATTCATACATTGTAGGGCAAGTTGACGTTTAGCTTCAAGTTGTTTGATTCATACATTGTAGGGCAAGTTGACCTTTAGCTTCAAGTTGTTTGATTCATACATTGTAGGGCAAGTTGACCTTTAGCTTGCAGTTGTTTGATTTATACATTGTAGGGCAAGTTGACCTTTAGCTTCAAGTTGTTTGATTTATACATTGTAGGGCAAGTTGACCTTTAGCTTCAAGTTGTTTGATTTATACATTGTAGGGCAAGTTGACCTTTAGCTTCAAGTTGTTTGATTCATACATTGTAGGGCAAGTTGAACTTTAGCTTGCAGTTGTTTGATTTATACATTGTAGGGCAAGTTGACCTTTAGCTTCAAGTTGTTGGAGTTATACATTGTAGGGCAAGTTGACCTTTAGCTTGCAGTTGTTTGATTCATACATTGTAGGGCAAGTTGACCTTTAGCTTCAAGTTGTTTGATTTATACATTGTATATAGGGCAAGTTGACCTTTAGCTTCAAGTTGTTTGATTTATACATTGTAGGGCAAGTTGACCTTTAGCTTACAGTTGTTTGATTCATACATTGTAGGGCAAGTTGACCTTTAGCTTCAAGTTGTTTGATTCATACATTGTAGGGCAAGTTGACCTTTAGCTTCAAGTTGTTTGATTCATACATTGTAGGGCAAGTTGACCTTTAGCTTCAAGTTGTTTGATTTATACATTGTATATAGGGCAAGTTGACCTTTAGCTTCAAGTTGTTTGATTCATACATTGTAGGGCAAGTTGACCTTTAGCTTCAAGTTGTTTGATTCATACATTGTAGGGCAAGTTGACCTTTAGCTTCAAGTTGTTTGATTCATACATTGTAGGGCAAGTTGACCTTTAGCTTCAAGTTGTTTGATTCATACATTGTAGGGCAAGTTGACCTTTAGCTTCAAGTTGTTTGATTTATACATTGTAGGGCAAGTTGACCTTTAGCTTCAAGTTGTTTGATTCATACATTGTAGGACAAGTTGACCTTTAGCTTACAGTTGTTTGATTCATACATTGTAGGGCAAGTTGACCTTTAGCTTCAAGTTGTTTGATTCATACATTGTAGGGCAAGTTGACGTTTAGCTTCAAGTTGTTTGATTTATACATTGTAGGGCAAGTTGACGTTTAGCTTACAGTTGTTTGATTCATACATTGTAGGGCAAGTTGACCTTTAGCTTCAAGTTGTTTGATTCATACATTGTAGGGCAAGTTGACCTTTAGCTTCAAGTTGTTTGAGTTATACATTGTAGGGCAAGTTGACCTTTAGCTTCAAGTTGTTTGATTTATACATTGTAGGGCAAGTTGACGTTTAGCTTACAGTTGTTTGATTCATACATTGTAGGGCAAGTTGACCTTTAGCTTCAAGTTGTTTGATTCATACATTGTAGGGCAAGTTGACCTTTAGCTTCAAGTTGTTTGATTTATACATTGTATATAGGGCAAGTTGACCTTTAGCTTCAAGTTGTTTGATTTATACATTGTAGGGCAAGTTGACCTTTAGCTTACAGTTGTTTGATTCATACATTGTAGGGCAAGTTGACCTTTAGCTTCAAGTTGTTTGATTCATACATTGTAGGGCAAGTTGACCTTTAGCTTCAAGTTGTTTGATTCATACATTGTAGGGCAAGTTGACCTTTAGCTTCAAGTTGTTTGATTTATACATTGTATATAGGGCAAGTTGACCTTTAGCTTCAAGTTGTTTGATTCATACATTGTAGGGCAAGTTGACCTTTAGCTTCAAGTTGTTTGATTCATACATTGTAGGGCAAGTTGACCTTTAGCTTCAAGTTGTTTGATTCATACATTGTAGGGCAAGTTGACCTTTAGCTTCAAGTTGTTTGATTCATACATTGTAGGGCAAGTTGACCTTTAGCTTCAAGTTGTTTGATTTATACATTGTAGGGCAAGTTGACCTTTAGCTTCAAGTTGTTTGATTCATACATTGTAGGACAAGTTGACCTTTAGCTTACAGTTGTTTGATTCATACATTGTAGGGCAAGTTGACCTTTAGCTTCAAGTTGTTTGATTCATACATTGTAGGGCAAGTTGACGTTTAGCTTCAAGTTGTTTGATTTATACATTGTAGGGCAAGTTGACGTTTAGCTTACAGTTGTTTGATTCATACATTGTAGGGCAAGTTGACCTTTAGCTTCAAGTTGTTTGATTCATACATTGTAGGGCAAGTTGACCTTTAGCTTCAAGTTGTTTGAGTTATACATTGTAGGGCAAGTTGACCTTTAGCTTCAAGTTGTTTGATTTATACATTGTAGGGCAAGTTGACGTTTAGCTTACAGTTGTTTGATTCATACATTGTAGGGCAAGTTGACCTTTAGCTTCAAGTTGTTTGATTCATACATTGTAGGGCAAGTTGACCTTTAGCTTCAAGTTGTTTGATTTATACATTGTAGGGCAAGTTGACCTTTAGCTTCAAGTTGTTTGATTCATACATTGTAGGGCAAGTTGACCTTTAGCTTACAGTTGTTTGATTCATACATTTTAGGGCAAGTTGACCTTTAGCTTCAAGTTGTTTGAGTTATACATTGTAGGGCAAGTTGACCTTTAGGTTCAAGTTGTTTGATTCATACATTGTAGGGCAAGTTGACCTTTAGCTTCAAGTTGTTTGAGTTATACATTGTAGGGCAAGTTGACCTTTAGCTTCAAGTTGTTTGATTCATACATTGTAGGGCAAGTTGACGTTTAGCTTACAGTTGTTTGATTCATACATTGTAGGGCAAGTTGACCTTTAGCTTCAAGTTGTTTGATTTATACATTGTATATAGGGCAAGTTGACCTTTAGCTTCAAGTTGTTTGATTTATTCATTGTAGGGCAAGTTGACCTTTAGCTTACAGTTGTTTGATTCATACATTGTAGGGCAAGTTGACCTTTAGCTTCAAGTTGTTTGATTCATACATTGTAGGGCAAGTTGACCTTTAGCTTCAAGTTGTTTGATTCATACATTGTAGGGCAAGTTGACCTTTAGCTTCAAGTTGTTTGATTCATACATTGTAGGGCAAGTTGACCTTTAGCTTCAAGTTGTTTGATTCATACATTGTAGGGCAAGTTGACGTTTAGCTTCAAGTTGTTTGATTCATACATTGTAGGGCAAGTTGACCCTTAGCTTCAAGTTGTTTGAGTTATACATTGTAGGGCAAGTTGACCTTTAGCTTCAAGTTGTTTGATTTATACATTGTAGGGCAAGTTGACCTTTAGCTTCAAGTTGTTTGATTCATACATTGTAGGGCAAGTTGACCTTTAGCTTCAAGTTGTTTGATTTATACATTGTAGGGCAAGTTGACCTTTAGCTTCAAGTTGTTTGATTCATACATTGTAGGGCAAGTTGACCTTTAGCTTCAAGTTGTTTGATTTATACATTGTAGGGCAAGTTGACCTTTAGCTTCAAGTTGTTTGATTTATACATTGTAGGGCAAGTTGACCTTTAGCTTCAAGTTGTTTGATTTATACATTGTAGGGCAAGTTGACCTTTAGCTTCAAGTTGTTTGATTCATACATTGTAGGGCAAGTTGACGTTTAGCTTGCAGTTGTTTGATTTATACATTGTAGGGCAAGTTGACCTTTAGCTTGCAGTTGTTTGATTTATACATTGTAGGGCAAGTTGACCTTTAGCTTCAAGTTGTTTGAGTTATACATTGTAGGGCAAGTTGACCTTTAGCTTCAAGTTGTTTGATTCATACATTGTAGGGCAAGTTGACCTTTAGCTTCAAGTTGTTTGATTCATACATTGTAGGGCAAGTTGACGTTTAGCTTGCAGTTGTTTGAGTTATACATTGTAGGGCAAGTTGACCTTTAGCTTCAAGTTGTTTGATTTATACATTGTAGGGCAAGTTGACCTTTAGCTTCAAGTTGTTTGATTCATACATTGTAGGGCAAGTTGACCTTTAGCTTCAAGTTGTTTGAGTTATACATTGTAGGGCAAGTTGACCTTTAGCTTCAAGTTGTTTGATTTATACATTGTAGGGCAAGTTGACGTTTAGCTTACAGTTGTTTGATTCATACATTGTAGGGCAAGTTGACCTTTAGCTTCAAGTTGTTTGATTCATACATTGTAGGGCAAGTTGACCTTTAGCTTCAAGTTGTTTGAGTTATACATTGTAGGGCAAGTTGACCTTTAGCTTCAAGTTGTTTGATTTATACATTGTATATAGGGCAAGTTGACGTTTAGCTTCAAGTTGTTTGATTTATACATTGTAGGGCAAGTTGACCTTTAGCTTCAAGTTGTTTGATTCATACATTGTAGGGCAAGTTGACCTTTAGCTTACAGTTGTTTGATTCATACATTGTAGGGCAAGTTGACCTTTAGCTTCAAGTTGTTTGATTCATACATTGTAGGGCAAGTTGACCTTTAGCTTCAAGTTGTTTGATTCATACATTGTAGGGCAAGTTGACCTTTAGCTTCAAGTTGTTTGATTCATACATTGTAGGGCAAGTTGACCTTTAGCTTCAAGTTGTTTGATTTATACATTGTAGGGCAAGTTGACGTTTAGCTTACAGTTGTTTGATTCATACATTGTAGGGCAAGTTGACCTTTAGCTTCAAGTTGTTTGATTCATACATTGTAGGGCAAGTTGACCTTTAGCTTGCAGTTGTTTGATTTATACATTGTAGGGCAAGTTAACCTTTAGCTTCAAACTGTTTGAGTTATACATTGTAGGGCAAGTTGACCTTTAGCTTGCAGTTGTCTAATTTTAACATTGTAGGGCAAGTTGACCTTTAGCTTCAAGTTGTTTGATTCATACATTGTAGGGCAAGTTGACCTTTAGCTTGCAGTTGTTTGATTTATACATTGTATATAGGGCAAGTTGACCTTTAGCTTCAAGTTGTTTGATTTATACATTGTATATAGGGCAAGTTGACGTTTAGCTTCAAGTTGTTTGATTTATACATTGTAGGGCAAGTTGACGTTTAGCTTACAGTTGTTTGATTCATACATTGTAGGGCAAGTTGACCTTTAGCTTCAAGTTGTTTGATTCATACATTGTAGGGCAAGTTGACCTTTAGCTTCAAGTTGTTTGATTTATACATTGTAGGGCAAGTTGACCTTTAGCTTACAGTTGTTTGATTCATACATTGTAGGGCAAGTTGACCTTTAGCTTCAAGTTGTTTGATTCATACATTGTAGGGCAAGTTGACCTTTAGCTTCAAGTTGTTTGATTCATACATTGTAGGGCAAGTTGACCTTTAGCTTCAAGTTGTTTGATTCATACATTGTAGGGCAAGTTGACCTTTAGCTTGCAGTTGTTTGATTTATACATTGTAGGGCAAGTTAACCTTTAGCTTCAAACTGTTTGAGTTATACATTGTAGGGCAAGTTGACCTTTAGCTTGCAGTTGTCTAATTTTAACATTGTAGGGCAAGTTGACCTTTAGCTTCAAGTTGTTTGATTCATACATTGTAGGGCAAGTTGACCTTTAGCTTCAAGTTGTTTGATTTATACATTGTAGGGCAAGTTGACCTTTAGCTTGCAGTTGTTTGATTCATACATTGTAGGGCAAGTTGACCATAAGCTTCAAGTTGTTTGATTCATACATTGTAGGGCAAGTTGACCTTTAGCTTGCAGTTGTTTGATTTATACATTGTAGGGCAAGTTGACCTTTAGCTTCAAGTTGTTTGATTTATACATTGTAGGGCAAGTTGACCTTTAGCTTCAAGTTGTTTGATTCATACATTGTAGGGCAAGTTGACCTTTAGCTTGCAGTTGTTTGATTCATACATTGTAGGGCAAGTTGACCTTTAGCTTCAAGTTGCTTGATTCATACATTGTAGGGCAAGTTGACCTTTAGCTTCAAGTTGTTTGAGTTATACATTGTAGGGCAAGTTGACCTTTAGCTTCAAGTTGTTTGAGTTATACATTGTAGGGCAAGTTGACCTTTAGCTTCAAGTTGTTTGATTCATACATTGTAGGGCAAGTTGACCTTTAGCTTCAAGTTGTTTGATTCATACATTGTAGGGCAAGTTGACCTTTAGCTTCAAGTTGTTTGATTCATACATTGTAGGGCAAGTTGACCTTTAGCTTCAAGTTGTTTGATTCATACATTGTAGGGCAAGTTGACCTTTAGCTTCAAGTTGTTTGATTCATACATTGTAGGGCAAGTTGACCTTTAGCTTCAAGTTGTTTGATTTATACATTGTATATAGGGCAAGTTGACCTTTAGCTTCAAGTTGTTTGATTCATACATTGTATATAGGGCAAGTTGACCTTTAGCTTCAAGTTGTTTGATTCATACATTGTAGGGCAAGTTGACCTTTAGCTTCAAGTTGTTTGATTCATACATTATAGGGCAAGTTGACCTTTAGCTTCAAGTTGTTTGATTCATACATTGTAGGGCAAGTTGACCTTTAGCTTACAGTTGTTTGATTCATACATTGTAGGGCAAGTTGACCTTTAGCTTCAAGTTGTTTGAGTTATACATTGTAGGGCAAGTTGACCTTTAGCTTCAAGTTGTTTGATTCATACATTGTAGGGCAAGTTGACCTTTAGCTTCAAGTTGTTTGAGTTATACATTGTAGGGCAAGTTGACCTTTAGCTTCAAGTTGTTTGATTCATACATTGTAGGGCAAGTTGACGTTTAGCTTCAAGTTGTTTGATTCATACATTGTAGGGCAAGTTGACCTTTAGCTTCAAGTTGTTTGATTCATACATTGTAGGGCAAGTTGACCTTTAGCTTGCAGTTGTTTGATTTATACATTGTAGGGCAAGTTGACCTTTAGCTTCAAGTTGTTTGATTTATACATTGTAGGGCAAGTTGACCTTTAGCTTCAAGTTGTTTGATTTATACATTGTAGGGCAAGTTGACCTTTAGCTTCAAGTTGTTTGATTCATACATTGTAGGGCAAGTTGAACTTTAGCTTGCAGTTGTTTGATTTATACATTGTAGGGCAAGTTGACCTTTAGCTTCAAGTTGTTGGAGTTATACATTGTAGGGCAAGTTGACCTTTAGCTTGCAGTTGTTTGATTCATACATTGTAGGGCAAGTTGACCTTTAGCTTCAAGTTGTTTGATTTATACATTGTATATAGGGCAAGTTGACCTTTAGCTTCAAGTTGTTTGATTCATACATTGTAGGGCAAGTTGACCTTTAGCTTACAGTTGTTTGATTCATACATTGTAGGGCAAGTTGACCTTTAGCTTCAAGTTGTTTGATTCATACATTGTAGGGCAAGTTGACCTTTAGCTTCAAGTTGTTTGATTCATACATTGTAGGGCAAGTTGACCTTTAGCTTCAAGTTGTTTGATTCATACATTGTAGGGCAAGTTGACCTTTAGCTTCAAGTTGTTTGATTCATACATTGTAGGGCAAGTTGACCTTTAGCTTCAAGTTGTTTGATTTATACATTGTAGGGCAAGTTGACCTTTAGCTTCAAGTTGTTTGATTCATACATTGTAGGACAAGTTGACCTTTAGCTTACAGTTGTTTGATTCATACATTGTAGGGCAAGTTGACCTTTAGCTTCAAGTTGTTTGATTCATACATTGTAGGGCAAGTTGACGTTTAGCTTCAAGTTGTTTGATTTATACATTGTAGGGCAAGTTGACGTTTAGCTTACAGTTGTTTGATTCATACATTGTAGGGCAAGTTGACCTTTAGCTTCAAGTTGTTTGATTCATACATTGTAGGGCAAGTTGACCTTTAGCTTCAAGTTGTTTGAGTTATACATTGTAGGGCAAGTTGACCTTTAGCTTCAAGTTGTTTGATTTATACATTGTAGGGCAAGTTGACGTTTAGCTTACAGTTGTTTGATTCATACATTGTAGGGCAAGTTGACCTTTAGCTTCAAGTTGTTTGATTCATACATTGTAGGGCAAGTTGACCTTTAGCTTCAAGTTGTTTGATTTATACATTGTAGGGCAAGTTGACCTTTAGCTTCAAGTTGTTTGATTCATACATTGTAGGGCAAGTTGACCTTTAGCTTACAGTTGTTTGATTCATACATTTTAGGGCAAGTTGACCTTTAGCTTCAAGTTGTTTGAGTTATACATTGTAGGGCAAGTTGACCTTTAGGTTCAAGTTGTTTGATTCATACATTGTAGGGCAAGTTGACCTTTAGCTTGCAGTTGTTTGAGTTATACATTGTAGGGCAAGTTGACCTTTAGCTTCAAGTTGTTTGATTCATACATTGTAGGGCAAGTTGACGTTTAGCTTACAGTTGTTTGATTCATACATTGTAGGGCAAGTTGACCTTTAGCTTCAAGTTGTTTGATTTATACATTGTATATAGGGCAAGTTGACCTTTAGCTTCAAGTTGTTTGATTTATTCATTGTAGGGCAAGTTGACCTTTAGCTTACAGTTGTTTGATTAATACATTGTAGGGCAAGTTGACCTTTAGCTTCAAGTTGTTTGATTCATACATTGTAGGGCAAGTTGACCTTTAGCTTCAAGTTGTTTGATTCATACATTGTAGGGCAAGTTGACCTTTAGCTTCAAGTTGTTTGATTCATACATTGTAGGGCAAGTTGACCTTTAGCTTCAAGTTGTTTGATTCATACATTGTAGGGCAAGTTGACCTTTAGCTTCAAGTTGTTTGATTCATACATTGTAGGGCAAGTTGACCCTTAGCTTCAAGTTGTTTGAGTTATACATTGTAGGGCAAGTTGACCTTTAGCTTCAAGTTGTTTGATTTATACATTGTAGGGCAAGTTGACCTTTAGCTTCAAGTTGTTTGATTCATACATTGTAGGGCAAGTTGACATTTAGCTTCAAGTTGTTTGATTTATACATTGTAGGGCAAGTTGACCTTTAGCTTCAAGTTGTTTGATTCATACATTGTAGGGCAAGTTGACCTTTAGCTTCAAGTTGTTTGATTTATACATTGTAGGGCAAGTTGACCTTTAGCTTCAAGTTGTTTGATTTATACATTGTAGGGCAAGTTGACCTTTAGCTTCAAGTTGTTTGATTTATACATTGTAGGGCAAGTTGACCTTTAGCTTCAAGTTGTTTGATTCATACATTGTAGGGCAAGTTGACGTTTAGCTTGCAGTTGTTTGATTTATACATTGTAGGGCAAGTTGACCTTTAGCTTGCAGTTGTTTGATTTATACATTGTAGGGCAAGTTGACCTTTAGCTTCAAGTTGTTTGAGTTATACATTGTAGGGCAAGTTGACCTTTAGCTTCAAGTTGTTTGATTCATACATTGTAGGGCAAGTTGACGTTTAGCTTCAAGTTGTTTGATTCATACATTGTAGGGCAAGTTGACCTTTAGCTTGCAGTTGTTTGAGTTATACATTGTAGGGCAAGTTGACCTTTAGCTTCAAGTTGTTTGATTTATACATTGTAGGGCAAGTTGACCTTTAGCTTCAAGTTGTTTGATTCATACATTGTAGGGCAAGTTGACCTTTAGCTTCAAGTTGTTTGAGTTATACATTGTAGGGCAAGTTGACCTTTAGCTTCAAGTTGTTTGATTTATACATTGTAGGGCAAGTTGACGTTTAGCTTACAGTTGTTTGATTCATACATTGTAGGGCAAGTTGACCTTTAGCTTCAAGTTGTTTGATTCATACATTGTAGGGCAAGTTGACCTTTAGCTTCAAGTTGTTTGAGTTATACATTGTAGGGCAAGTTGACCTTTAGCTTCAAGTTGTTTGATTCATACATTGTATATAGGGCAAGTTGACGTTTAGCTTCAAGTTGTTTGATTTATACATTGTAGGGCAAGTTGACCTTTAGCTTCAAGTTGTTTGATTCATACATTGTAGGGCAAGTTGACCTTTAGCTTACAGTTGTTTGATTCATACATTGTAGGGCAAGTTGACCTTTAGCTTCAAGTTGTTTGATTCATACATTGTAGGGCAAGTTGACCTTTAGCTTCAAGTTGTTTGATTCATACATTGTAGGGCAAGTTGACCTTTAGCTTCAAGTTGTTTGATTCATACATTGTAGGGCAAGTTGACCTTTAGCTTCAAGTTGTTTGATTCATACATTGTAGGGCAAGTTGACCTTTAGCTTCAAGTTGTTTGATTCATACATTGTAGGGCAAGTTGACCTTTAGCTTCAAGTTGTTTGATTTATACATTGTATATAGGGCAAGTTGACGTTTAGCTTCAAGTTGTTTGATTTATACATTGTAGGGCAAGTTGACCTTTAGCTTCAAGTTGTTTGATTCATACATTGTAGGGCAAGTTGACCTTTAGCTTACAGTTGTTTGATTCATACATTGTAGGGCAAGTTGACCTTTAGCTTCAAGTTGTTTGATTCATACATTGTAGGGCAAGTTGACCTTTAGCTTCAAGTTGTTTGATTCATACATTGTAGGGCAAGTTGACCTTTAGCTTCAAGTTGTTTGATTCATACATTGTAGGGCAAGTTGACCTTTAGCTTCAAGTTGTTTGATTTATACATTGTAGGGCAAGTTGACGTTTAGCTTACAGTTGTTTGATTCATACATTGTAGGGCAAGTTGACCTTTAGCTTCAAGTTGTTTGATTCATACATTGTAGGGCAAGTTGACCTTTAGCTTCAAGTTGTTTGATTTATACATTGTATATAGGGCAAGTTGACGTTTAGCTTCAAGTTGTTTGATTTATACATTGTAGGGCAAGTTGACCTTTAGCTTCAAGTTGTTTGATTCATACATTGTAGGGCAAGTTGACCTTTAGCTTACAGTTGTTTGATTCATACATTGTAGGGCAAGTTGACCTTTAGCTTCAAGTTGTTTGATTCATACATTGTAGGGCAAGTTGACCTTTAGCTTCAAGTTGTTTGATTCATACATTGTAGGGCAAGTTGACCTTTAGCTTCAAGTTGTTTGATTCATACATTGTAGGGCAAGTTGACCTTTAGCTTCAAGTTGTTTGATTTATACATTGTAGGGCAAGTTGACGTTTAGCTTACAGTTGTTTGATTCATACATTGTAGGGCAAGTTGACCTTTAGCTTCAAGTTGTTTGATTCATACATTGTAGGGCAAGTTGACCTTTAGCTTGCAGTTGTTTGATTTATACATTGTAGGGCAAGTTAACCTTTAGCTTCAAACTGTTTGAGTTATACATTGTAGGGCAAGTTGACCTTTAGCTTGCAGTTGTCTAATTTTAACATTGTAGGGCAAGTTGACCTTTAGCTTCAAGTTGTTTGATTCATACATTGTAGGGCAAGTTGACCTTTAGCTTGCAGTTGTTTGATTTATACATTGTATATAGGGCAAGTTGACCTTTAGCTTCAAGTTGTTTGATTTATACATTGTATATAGGGCAAGTTGACGTTTAGCTTCAAGTTGTTTGATTTATACATTGTAGGGCAAGTTGACGTTTAGCTTACAGTTGTTTGATTCATACATTGTAGGGCAAGTTGACCTTTAGCTTCAAGTTGTTTGATTCATACATTGTAGGGCAAGTTGACCTTTAGCTTCAAGTTGTTTGATTTATACATTGTAGGGCAAGTTGACCTTTAGCTTACAGTTGTTTGATTCATACATTGTAGGGCAAGTTGACCTTTAGCTTCAAGTTGTTTGATTCATACATTGTAGGGCAAGTTGACCTTTAGCTTCAAGTTGTTTGATTCATACATTGTAGGGCAAGTTGACATTTAGCTTCAAGTTGTTTGATTCATACATTGTAGGGCAAGTTGACCTTTAGCTTGCAGTTGTTTGATTTATACATTGTAGGGCAAGTTAACCTTTAGCTTCAAACTGTTTGAGTTATACATTGTAGGGCAAGTTGACCTTTAGCTTGCAGTTGTCTAATTTTAACATTGTAGGGCAAGTTGACCTTTAGCTTCAAGTTGTTTGATTCATACATTGTAGGGCAAGTTGACCTTTAGCTTCAAGTTGTTTGATTTATACATTGTAGGGCAAGTTGACCTTTAGCTTCAAGTTGTTTGATTCATACATTGTAGGGCAAGTTGACCATAAGCTTCAAGTTGTTTGATTCATACATTGTAGGGCAAGTTGACCTTTAGCTTGCAGTTGTTTGATTTATACATTGTAGGGCAAGTTGACCTTTAGCTTCAAGTTGTTTGATTTATACATTGTAGGGCAAGTTGACCTTTAGCTTCAAGTTGTTTGATTCATACATTGTAGGGCAAGTTGACCTTTAGCTTCAAGTTGTTTGATTCATACATTGTAGGGCAAGTTGACCTTTAGCTTGCAGTTGTTTGATTCATACATTGTAGGGCAAGTTGACATTTAGCTTCAAGTTGTTTGATTCATACATTGTAGGGCAAGTTGACCTTTAGCTTGCAGTTGTTTGATTCATACATTGTAGGGCAAGTTAACCTTTAGCTTGCAGTTGTTTGATTCATACATTGTAGGGCAAGTTAACCTTTAGCTTCAAACTGTTTGAGTTATACATTGTAGGGCAAGTTGACCTTTAGCTTGCAGTTGTTTGATTCATACATTGTAGGGCAAGTTGACCTTTAGCTTCAAGTTGTTTGATTCATACATTGTAGGGCAAGTTGACCTTTAGCTTCAAGTTGTTTGATTCATACATTGTAGGGCAAGTTGACGTTTAGCTTACAGTTGTTTGATTCATACATTGTAGGGCAAGTTGACCTTTAGCTTGCAGTTGTTTGATTCATACATTGTAGGGCAAGTTGACCTTTAGCTTCAAACTGTTTGAGTTATACATTGTAGGGCAAGTTGACCTTTAGCTTACAGTTGTTTGATTCATACATTGTAGGGCAAGTTGACCTTTAGCTTGCAGTTGTTTGATTCATACATTGTAGGGCAAGTTGACCTTTAGCTTCAAACTGTTTGAGTTATACATTGTAGGGCAAGTTGACCTTTAGCTTCAAGTTGTTTGATTCATACATTGTAGGGCAAGTTGACCTTTAGCTTGCAGTTGTCTAATTTTAACATTGTAGGGCAAGTTGACCTTTAGCTTCAAGTTGTTTGATTCATACATTGTAGGGCAAGTTGACCTTTAGCTTCAAGTTGTTTGATTCATACATTGTAGGGCAAGTTGACCTTTAGCTTCAAGTTGTTTGATTCATACATTGTAGGGCAAGTTGACCTTTAGCTTCAAGTTGTTTGATTCATACATTGTAGGGCAAGTTGACCTTTAGCTTCAAGTTGTTTGATTCATACATTGTAGGGCAAGTTGACCTTTAGCTTCCAGTTGTTTGATTCATACATTGTAGGGCAAGTTGACCTTTAGCTTCAAGTTGTTTGATTTATACATTGTAGGGCAAGTTGACCTTTAGCTTGCAGTTGTTTGATTCATACATTGTAGGGCAAGTTGACCTTTAGCTTCAAGTTGTTTGATTCATACATTGTAGGGCAAGTTGACCTTTAGCTTGCAGTTGTTTGATTCATACATTGTAGGGCAAGTTGACCTTTAGCTTACAGTTGTTTGATTCATACATTGTAGGGCAAGTTGACCTTTAGCTTCAAGTTGTTTGATTTATACATTGTAGGGCAAGTTGACCTTTAGCTTGCAGTTGTTTGATTTATACATTGTAGGACAAGTTGACCTTTAGCTTGCAGTTGTTTGATTCATACATTGTAGGGCAAGTTGACCTTTAGCTTCAAGTTGTTTGATTTATACATTGTAGGGCAAGTTGACCTTTAGCTTGCAGTTGTTTGATTTATACATTGTAGGGCAAGTTGACCTTTAGCTTGCAGTTGTTTGATTTATACATTGTAGGGCAAGTTGACCTTGAGCTTCAAGTTGTTTGATTCATACATTGTAGGGCAAGTTGACGTTTAGCTTGCAGTTGTTTGATTTATACATTGTAGGGCAAGTTGACCTTTAGCTTGCAGTTGTTTGATTTATACATTGTAGGGCAAGTTGACCTTTAGCTTCAAGTTGTTTGATTTATACATTGTAGGGCAAGTTGACCTTTAGCTTACAGTTGTTTGATTCATACATTGTAGGGCAAGTTGACCTTTAGCTTCAAGTTGTTTGATTCATACATTGTAGGGCAAGTTGACCTTTAGCTTACAGTTGTTTGATTTATACATTGTAGGGCAAGTTGACCTTTAGCTTACAGTTGTTTGATTCATACATTGTAGGGCAAGTTGACCTTTAGCTTCAAGTTGTTTGATTCATACATTGTAGGGCAAGTTGACCTTTAGCTTACAGTTGTTTGATTCATACATTGTAGGGCAAGTTGACCTTTAGCTTCAAGTTGTTTGATTTATACATTGTAGGGCAAGTTGACCTTTAGCTTACAGTTGTTTGATTCATACATTGTAGGGCAAGTTGACCTTTAGCTTCAAGTTGTTTGATTCATACATTGTAGGGCAAGTTGACCTTTAGCTTCAAGTTGTTTGATTCATACATTGTAGGGCAAGTTGACATTTAGCTTCAAGTTGTTTGATTCATACATTGTAGGGCAAGTTGACCTTTAGCTTGCAGTTGTTTGATTTATACATTGTAGGGCAAGTTAACCTTTAGCTTCAAACTGTTTGAGTTATACATTGTAGGGCAAGTTGACCTTTAGCTTGCAGTTGTCTAATTTTAACATTGTAGGGCAAGTTGACCTTTAGCTTCAAGTTGTTTGATTCATACATTGTAGGGCAAGTTGACCTTTAGCTTCAAGTTGTTTGATTTATACATTGTAGGGCAAGTTGACCTTTAGCTTGCAGTTGTTTGATTCATACATTGTAGGGCAAGTTGACCATAAGCTTCAAGTTGTTTGATTCATACATTGTAGGGCAAGTTGACCTTTAGCTTGCAGTTGTTTGATTTATACATTGTAGGGCAAGTTGACCTTTAGCTTCAAGTTGTTTGATTTATACATTGTAGGGCAAGTTGACCTTTAGCTTCAAGTTGTTTGATTCATACATTGTAGGGCAAGTTGACCTTTAGCTTCAAGTTGTTTGATTCATACATTGTAGGGCAAGTTGACCTTTAGCTTGCAGTTGTTTGATTCATACATTGTAGGGCAAGTTGACATTTAGCTTCAAGTTGTTTGATTCATACATTGTAGGGCAAGTTGACCTTTAGCTTGCAGTTGTTTGATTCATACATTGTAGGGCAAGTTAACCTTTAGCTTGCAGTTGTTTGATTCATACATTGTAGGGCAAGTTAACCTTTAGCTTCAAACTGTTTGAGTTATACATTGTAGGGCAAGTTGACCTTTAGCTTGCAGTTGTTTGATTCATACATTGTAGGGCAAGTTGACCTTTAGCTTCAAGTTGTTTGATTCATACATTGTAGGGCAAGTTGACCTTTAGCTTCAAGTTGTTTGATTCATACATTGTAGGGCAAGTTGACGTTTAGCTTACAGTTGTTTGATTCATACATTGTAGGGCAAGTTGACCTTTAGCTTGCAGTTGTTTGATTCATACATTGTAGGGCAAGTTGACCTTTAGCTTCAAACTGTTTGAGTTATACATTGTAGGGCAAGTTGACCTTTAGCTTACAGTTGTTTGATTCATACATTGTAGGGCAAGTTGACCTTTAGCTTGCAGTTGTTTGATTCATACATTGTAGGGCAAGTTGACCTTTAGCTTCAAACTGTTTGAGTTATACATTGTAGGGCAAGTTGACCTTTAGCTTCAAGTTGTTTGATTCATACATTGTAGGGCAAGTTGACCTTTAGCTTGCAGTTGTCTAATTTTAACATTGTAGGGCAAGTTGACCTTTAGCTTCAAGTTGTTTGATTCATACATTGTAGGGCAAGTTGACCTTTAGCTTCAAGTTGTTTGATTCATACATTGTAGGGCAAGTTGACCTTTAGCTTCAAGTTGTTTGATTCATACATTGTAGGGCAAGTTGACCTTTAGCTTCAAGTTGTTTGATTCATACATTGTAGGGCAAGTTGACCTTTAGCTTCAAGTTGTTTGATTCATACATTGTAGGGCAAGTTGACCTTTAGCTTCCAGTTGTTTGATTCATACATTGTAGGGCAAGTTGACCTTTAGCTTCAAGTTGTTTGATTTATACATTGTAGGGCAAGTTGACCTTTAGCTTGCAGTTGTTTGATTCATACATTGTAGGGCAAGTTGACCTTTAGCTTCAAGTTGTTTGATTCATACATTGTAGGGCAAGTTGACCTTTAGCTTGCAGTTGTTTGATTCATACATTGTAGGGCAAGTTGACCTTTAGCTTACAGTTGTTTGATTCATACATTGTAGGGCAAGTTGACCTTTAGCTTCAAGTTGTTTGATTTATACATTGTAGGGCAAGTTGACCTTTAGCTTGCAGTTGTTTGATTTATACATTGTAGGACAAGTTGACCTTTAGCTTGCAGTTGTTTGATTCATACATTGTAGGGCAAGTTGACCTTTAGCTTCAAGTTGTTTGATTTATACATTGTAGGGCAAGTTGACCTTTAGCTTGCAGTTGTTTGATTTATACATTGTAGGGCAAGTTGACCTTTAGCTTGCAGTTGTTTGATTTATACATTGTAGGGCAAGTTGACCTTGAGCTTCAAGTTGTTTGATTCATACATTGTAGGGCAAGTTGACGTTTAGCTTGCAGTTGTTTGATTTATACATTGTAGGGCAAGTTGACCTTTAGCTTGCAGTTGTTTGATTTATACATTGTAGGGCAAGTTGACCTTTAGCTTCAAGTTGTTTGATTTATACATTGTAGGGCAAGTTGACCTTTAGCTTCAAGTTGTTTGATTTATACATTGTAGGGCAAGTTGACCTTTAGCTTCAAGTTGTTTGATTCATACATTGTAGGGCAAGTTGACCTTTAGCTTCAAGTTGTTTGATTCATACATTGTAGGGCAAGTTGACCTTTAGCTTGCAGTTGTTTGATTCATACATTGTAGGGCAAGTTGACCTTTAGCTTCAAGTTGTTTGATTCATACATTGTAGGGCAAGTTGACCTTTAGCTTGCAGTTGTTTGATTTATACATTGTAGGGCAAGTTGACCTTTAGCTTGCAGTTGTTTGATTTATACATTGTAGGGCAAGTTGACCTTTAGCTTCAAGTTGTTTGATTTATACATTGTAGGGCAAGTTGACCTTTAGCTTCAAGTTGTTTGATTCATACATTGTAGGGCAAGTTGACCTTTAGCTTCAAGTTGTTTGATTCATACATTGTAGGGCAAGTTGACCTTTAGCTTCAAGTTGTTTGATTCATACATTGTAGGGCAAGTTGACCTTTAGCTTGCAGTTGTTTGATTCATACATTGTAGGGCAAGTTGACCTTTAGCTTCCAGTTGTTTGATTCATACATTGTAGGGCAAGTTGACCTTTAGCTTCAAGTTGTTTGATTCATACATTGTAGGGCAAGTTGACCTTTAGCTTCAAGTTGTTTGATTCATACATTGTAGGGCAAGTTGACCTTTAGCTTCAAGTTGTTTGATTTATACATTGTAGGGCAAGTTGACCTTTAGCTTCAAGTTGTTTGATTTATACATTGTAGGGCAAGTTGACCTTTAGCTTCAAGTTGTTTGATTTATACATTGTAGGGCAAGTTGACCTTTAGCTTCAAGTTGTTTGATTCATACATTGTAGGGCAAGTTGACCTTTAGCTTCAAGTTGTTTGATTCATACATTGTAGGGCAAGTTGACCTTTAGCTTGCAGTTGTTTGATTCATACATTGTAGGGCAAGTTGACCTTTAGCTTCAAGTTGTTTGATTCATACATTGTAGGGCAAGTTGACCTTTAGCTTCAAGTTGTTTGATTTATACATTGTAGGGCAAGTTGACCTTTAGCTTCAAGTTGTTTGATTCATACATTGTAGGGCAAGTTGACCTTTAGCTTCAAGTTGTTTGATATATCCCTTCACAAATTATCCAGCTATCCATGAACAGTTAAATGTATATCACCTTTACAAAAAGAATTTAGTGTTGTTGTTGTGCTCCATGTCATACTCTAGGCTGAGTAAGAATTGTTGAGAACACAACATGTTCCTTCCATCATTAAAGAGGCAGTAGCATGTTTTTTTATTATTTCATATCTAAAATATTTCACTGATATTTTTTATAAGTTAATGCTAAATGTATTAATTTGACAGTGTCAAAAATCACACAACACAAGCCAATCATCCATAGTCAGAGGAAAAAGTATGGAGATTCACATAAAATCCATTGGCGGCCATTTTGTGGGAACACTTTTAATTAATTTTGTGTAAGAAAAAGGTATTGCATGGCTAAACTTTACGTTATATATTTGAATTTGTACTGCTTCATTTATTTTGAATACATTGTGTTTCAATTGGAACCATTAATTTTAATTTTCCTGACATCACCTAATAAAATCTTCCCCCCAAAAACGTGCTACTGTCCCTTTAAGGCAAACTTAGAATGTTTTTATTTGTAATATTTCTTCCAAAATCACGATGTTTATTATTGCTTCCTTGGTTTGGTTATGCAGCAAAACTGACAAAGGATCTGTCTGATTGAAATTGACTGTGTTCCCGGGAATAAAATGTTTCAAAATGTGGAACCAGGACTCAAACGTGTTGTTACAGAGATTTTTCTCAACAAGTAGTTGTCACTAACGTGACCATGTCCCTCGCCGCAAAAGAGAAATTGACAAAAAGGGATTACCGGTTTGTTACCCTTAAACCAAAACCAACTGGTGTCTACATATCCAATGAACAGTAACAATGTAGCCTGAAACCAAGGTTTTTGGTGATGTCGCACTAAAAGTTTTATGTATTGGTCAGTTAGGCCAATGTAATCAAAACCAAAATGAACTGGCGTCTGCATTACCACCCAATGAAGATGGATACAAATTGTGAAGGCTCAAGTTGCAGGATTTTGTGAGATATCAGGATAACTATGTTTCCCTGTCGTGACCAAGCTTGAAAAAAGGTCAAGGTCACAATAACTAAATGGCGTCTGCATATCCACCTTATGAAGACTTATACCAAGTTTGCAGGCTCTTAGTGCAAGGGTTTGTGAGATATCACGCTAACAAGATATCATGTACTACGGTAGTCATAGTCCAGTCGTGACATTGAAAATTAGGTCAAGGTCGTGAACACCAATTGGTGTCTACATATTCACCCAAATGAAGACTCATACTGAGATTGAAGACTAGGTGCAAGTGTTTGTGAGATATTGCGCTAACAAGGTTTTACATATATGTAAAAGTTCTGTTTTGACCTTGAAACTGAGGTGAAGGTCACCAAAACCAACTGATGTTTGCAAAGTCACCCAATTGAGACTGATATCAAGTTCAAAGTTGGAAGGGTTTGTTGGATATTGCACTAACAAGGCTTTACGCACTGGTCAATGTCCTGACCTCAAAAATTAGGTCAAGGTCATGAACACCAACTGGTGTCTGTGTATCCTCCCAATGAAGACTGATACAACGTTTGAAGGTTCTAGGTGGGAGGGTCCGAGGGATAACGGGCTAACAAGGCTTAACATTCTCGTCAAAGTCCTGTTGTGACCTTGAAAATTAGGTCAAGGTCACCAATTTTGACCGGTGTCTGCGTATCCACCCAATGAAGACTGATACCAAGTTTGAAGGCTTTGGTGGAAGGGTTTGTGAGATATCGCGCTAACAAGAAACGGGATGGACGGATGTACGGAGCTGAATACTATGTCATTCGCATCTCGTGGCTCAGAGGACAACAAGCAAAGTCTGAATACAGCCTATCTCCTTGCACAGACAACACCCAGTCATCAGCGATCCAATCACTTTTTAAATAGTGTTTACTGTTTAGCGGAATTGATCACAGGAGTCACCTGCCCCTTGTTACTGATTGTGAAAGCTTTTACCTATGTAACGGAGATTTTAGATTGAGTTTGATTCCTGATAGAGTCATTATTTTTAACAATTCCGCGAAGTATGATCTATTTTAATGAGACTGGTCACAGGATTTAGCTTCACACAAGCATAAAACACCAGTTTCCAATCTGTCATTTTATGCCTTACAGCTGAACCTTTATTTTTCTGTGCTGCTTTTGTGCCCCTAAAGGCTAGAGAGCAAGCACAGAAAACTCAAGGGTTTGCAGCAACATATAAAACTGACAGTACGGAAATTTGCGTTTTAGGCTTTACATAGGAAGATGACAATCAACATTCTGTCATTTCAATACTATGATTTGTACAATAAACAAACAGTAAAACATGATCATTTCATTTGATTTATTCAAATCCTTTATAGTTATATCTATGTTTAGCTTAATTAGTCTTCAGGTAAAAAAGTATAAAATTACAATGTACACAAGCTTTTGTTTATGAAGCGTGACAAGTAGCCGGCCTAAAGTTGGAATTTGTAATCTCTAAATTGATGAAAGATCTAAAAAAAAACAGTGAAAAGGCCTTATTTCATAAACTGGCATAAAAGCAATATTGGTGAATAGAAGGCGCAACAACTGAAATATTGCTATTATACACCCCACATCTAATATGAAAAGTTGCAATCACAATATAATAATAATACAATATAAGGTGTTTGACATTGACTGAGAGATAAGGCATCAGGAGGTTTGAAAATGTGATATTTTTGTTGTAAATTGCAAGAAAAAACTCTGAAACTTTGACCCCAACAGATTGATGCTACAAAATACTAAAAGACCTGTTGATAAAGGGTTTGAAATTTGTATATCACATAATGTTAGCATGATAAATGAAACAAGGTTATATTTTGATTATCTCATAATTCAAGTTTTGATTTTGAAAAAAATGATGTTATTAACATACTGTTTGATTGTAGAAGATTAAATTAATACTCATAAAAAAGCACTAATCACCACATATATGTGAGAAGAATTAATATTCAATAACCACATGCAGACTGAGTGAATCTCAAAAAGCCAAAAAAGAAAAGAAAATGCTACGTAGACCTGTATTTAATGCCAGTTGTGTAAAATAGGGAAATAATTTTCAAAGTGGGACTTCATCACATATATATTTTTAAAATGAAATAAGGAAATGCAAACTAAGTAAATAACTAGAAAGTGTTTTTACCCGTAAAAACAGATGTCTCCCCCTTCCTCAAATGCTCCAAACCTCTAAACAATACTATCATAAAGCACCATTAATGTTCTCTGTATAATTCAACTTGAATAAATAACCTATCAACTCCACAATTGTAGCAAACAAAATATTCAAAATTCTAAATGATTTGATGCTGAAACCCCATGGAAATAAAAAAATATTAAATTTTAAAAAATCTATAACCTCCAAAAGGCACATCTACATGATATGGAGAGACAGTATACAAAGTTTGGTGATGATCGGTCACATAGTTTTAGAGATCTGCTCCGGAAACGGACACTACCCTTGAAAAATACTAAGTCCAAATTGTTGACATGGAAATAAAAAAATAATAAATTTTTAAAAATCTATAACCTCCAAAAGGCACATCTTCATGATATGGAGAGACAGTATACCAAGTTTGGTGATGATCGGTCACATAGTTTTAGAGATCTGCTCCGGAAAGGGACACTACCCTTGAAAAAGACTAAGTCCAAATTGTTGCCATGGAAATAAAAATAAATAAAAATTTTAAAAATCTATAACCTCCAAAAGGCACATCTACTTGATATGGAGAGACAATATACCAAGTTTGGTGATTATCGGTCACATAGTTTTAGAGATATGCTCCGGAAATGAAATGGGAACGCCAACGCCAACGGGAACTCAGCTAAAACCAATATGTCTCCCCACCCTTCGGGGGGAGACATAATTCTAAAATGTTTTAATGCTTCCAAAACAGATTGTGTGGATTTTAGCAAACATTGAATTAAACAAGAGTCATCAGAAGATGACATAATCCCACCGGTTCCACATGATCGTAAGATGTAAACCTTTGAAAGATAATTGTAATGTTTTCAAGCAAGGTTCATAATAGTATAAGCTAATATATATGAAACAAAACCTTTCATGAACAGAGTCCAAATAAGAGCCGTTTCCATGGAAATAATAAAAAATACAATTTTCAGAAATATGAAAATATCAAAAGGCACCACTTCAGTAGGTGGGCATTACACATGCAAAGTTTAAGAAATATATGTGGACAGGTTTTTGAGTTCTGCTCCGGAAACAAAATGATTACGGACGGACAGACGGACGGACATACAGACGGACAGGGCGATGACTATATCCCACGGTATTACATACCAGTGGGATAATAATGTGCTTTGTCTCTAAAATGAGCCACAGAGAAACGGCAAGCAAACTGTGACTTTAAGTTCAAATAATGTAAACATGGCCCCAAACAATATTTTTCATAAATTTTTTTGAGTCCAAATAGACTTGCATAATACATACAGTAACAATTCTATTTACAATTTATATAAAATAAATTGTTACCAGCAAACATTGTTAAGAATGAACAGAAAAGCCTCTTTCACACTATGAACTGGCTGATTACATGGTGTGCAATCTCTTAGTGTACATGATGGAGGCTCTTTGAGCTAAAATATTTTGAGAAGAAGTTGAAACATGCTTAACACAATGAGTTGAACCTGTTATATTAATATGAATTAATCTTAAATTAAACATATTATACATGAACTAACACACAAAACAGCTGATTCATAAGTCAAAAACAGTAAATTTCAATTATATCACATTGATTCACTTAATTTGTGCAATCGAAAATAGCACAATACACACATTGTAAGATCATAGTGTTCACCGGTATGTCTATGAAAGATCTACGATATCACAATAATCAACCATGATATAATATATAACTCCTGTATGGAATAAATACACAATATCTTCAGCCTGGACCATATGTATTGCTCATTGTGCTATGTCAGGATTCAGTGTATGAAATATTTTTTCAAGATCGCTAGCAAACCGGGCTAGAAAGTTTTCAAAGTTCTTAGCCCAAAAGGAAAATTACTAGCCCAATGAAGTAAAGATAAAACAAGTTTTCTGCCATTCATTGTTTTTAAATCAAACAAATCTGCTCAAGAGGTCTTCTTGGCATGTGATGGAGTTGATCGGAAACTGACACAAAATAGTAACTGAAATAATTACAAAATTGAATGAAAAGAAGTCAAAATATTTTTGATATGCCAATTCACACTAGCCAACCAAGTTATCATTACTTTTTTCTTACTAGCCCAGACAAATTTCAACTAGCATCGGGCTACCGGGCTAGTGGCTATTTCAGACACTGGTCAGGATTAAAGGGCCAACACGAGACAATCTTGAATAAATGGGACTCCGAGCATCAACCGGATTACCGACTCCGAAAATTAAGAGAAGCTTTGGAAATCAAAAAGATTCAGCCATCAATTAACCGCGATCAAGGTTACTTCATCCCGTCAGCCTATGATCTTCTCCTTAATTAATTAACTGTAATCACTCATGTACATCAATTAATTAACTGTAATCACTCATGTACATCACTGGCCTCTATCAATTAAATGTAACGCACTTCATTGTACATTACTGGTTTCCTACCACTCATCCCTGTTTAATTACATTTACTCTCTTCATTAAGTTGTTGTCACTGTGCATTGTATTATTTACCTATATATATGCCCCTAGCTCATTACTCGTCCTCTGCTTAAGAACGACACAAGAATCTGTGTCGAAACGTCGCATACAATGAACAAAGAAGTTGTCATCCATATATTCCTCAGCATTATTTATAATATAGTTTAGTTTCATCTATAATATCCTTTAGTTTGTTAATTTCACTACCATTATCTTTTATCTGAGCTTTGTAATTGATTTATTTTAAAAATTTCTAGTTTCTAAATGGAGGAAATATTTACTAGGTTTCTCACCGTGTTCTATCCATGTTGCTTTTGATCTTACAAAAAGTCCATTTGTTTTTTCCTTATTTATTTCTTCCAGTTCTTTTTTTATGTCATTAATATTTACTAATATATTTTCTTTTTTGGCAATACTTTCTTCATTATCTAATTCAATTTCCAATTCTTGCATTAAGGTTTCGAGATCAGCCTCCTTTTTATTTATTTTTTTCTTTTTTGTAGATGAATAATAAATGGTCATGCCCCTAATCTCAAGAAGTATCATTTCCCATAATATCTGATCACTTAGTTCATATCTAATAACACCTTCATCTTCCTCTTTAATCTGATACTTTTGTAGGGTTACCTTTATTGTATCTTTTACATTCTGAATAAATTCCCGATCATGTAACAATGAATTATTAAATTTCCAAAATCCTTTACCTCTTTCCATTTGTGATGAATTGATTGTAATTGATACAATTGAGTGATCAGAGTTAATACTTGGAATTATATCCGTATCCGAAATAGAATACATCCAATTATGTGTTATCAAAACAAAATCTAAACGAGATTGTTTTATAGGGGTTGGTTGTCTCCAAGTAAAACGCCTTTCATTTGGATGAAACTCTCGCCATGGATCCTTTAAATCCAATAAATCCATTATTTCCATAACCTCGGTTCTAGCTTTTGGATTGTTTATATTTTTATAATTAAATGTATCCATATCAGAATCTAAAACAAGGTTCCAACTTACTCGAATTATTGCCTGCTTTGAATAATAGCCGTAACAAATCGGTGTTTGAAATTTATAATGGTAGGGCAATTATTCAAGGATACATGGTAATTAACAAAGACCTCCCCTTGAGTACTCAAAACCAGCTAAACCAGATTGGCTAGAGTATCCATGGAAACCCTACTCCCTCATTGGACTAGTCCATGACCTTGACCTCTGTCTGCTGCTTCCTCTGTACAGAAGAGAATCTGGCTTCCTCCTCCGTGTATCCCACCTCCTGACATACCATCGCTGCTGGACCTGTTGAGACATCGCCTCTGTACGCTGCAGCAGCACCTGAAGAACATTTAAGTAAGGACGAGACGTATATACCACTTCTAAATACTGTAGTAGGACCTGAAGAACATTTAAGTAAGGATGAGACGTAAAGCACTTCTAAATACTGTAGTAGGACCTGAAGAACATTTAAGTAAGGATGAGACGTAAAGCACTTCTAAATACTGTAGTAGGACCTGAAGAACATTTAAGTAAGGACGAGACGTAAAGCACTTCTAAATACTGTAGTAGGACCTGAAGAACATTTAAGTAAGGATGAGACGAGCACTTCTAAATGCTGTAGTAGGACCTGAAGAACATTTAAGTAAGGATGAGACGTAAAGCACTTCTAAATACTGTAGTAGGACCTGAAGAACATTTAAGTAAGGATGAGACGTAAAGCACTTCTAAATGCTGTAGTAGGACCTGAAGAACATTTAAGTAAGGATGAGACGTAAAGCACTTCTAAATGCTGTAGTAGGACCTGAAGAACATTTAAGTAAGGACGAGACGTAAAGCACTTCTAAATACTGTAGTAGGACCTGAAGAACATTTAAGTAAGGACGAGACGTAAAGCACTTCTAAATACTGTAGTAGGACCTGAAGAACATTTAAGTAAGGAGGAGACGTAAAGCACTTCTAAATACTGTAGTAGGACCTGAAGAACATTTAAGTAAGGACGAGACGTAAAGCACTTCTAAATACTGTAGTAGGACCTGAAGAACATTTAAGTAAGGACGAGACGTAAAGCACTTCTAAATACTGTAGAAGGACCTGAAGAACATTTAAGTAAGGACGAGACGTAAAGCACTTCTAAATGCTGTAGTAGGACCTGAAGAACATTTAAGTAAGGATGAGACGTAAAGCACTTCTAAATACTGTAGTAGGACCTGAAGAACATTTAAGTAAGGATGAGACGTAAAGCACTTCTAAATGCTGTAGTAGGACCTGAAGAACATTTAAGTAAGGATGAGACGTAAAGCACTTCTAAATGCTGTAGTAGGACCTGAAGAACATTTAAGTAAGGATGAGACGTAAAGCACTTCTAAATACTGTAGTAGGACCTGAAGAACATTTAAGTAAGGATGAGACGTAAAGCACTTCTAAATACTGTAGTAGGACCTGAAGAACATTTAAGTAAGGACGAGACGTAAAGCACTTCTAAATACTGTAGTAGGACCTGAAGAATATTTAAGTAAGGATGAGACGTAAAGCACTTCTAAATGCTGTAGTAGGACCTGAAGAACATTTAAGTAAGGATGAGACGTAAAGCACTTCTAAATACTGTAGTAGGACCTGAAGAACATTTAAGTAAGGACGAGACGTAAAGCACTTCTAAATACTGTAGTAGGACCTGAAGAACATTTAAGTAAGGACGAGACGTAAAGCACTTCTAAATACTGTAGTAGGACCTGAAGAACATTTAAGTAAGGACGAGACGTAAAGCACTTCTAAATACTGTAGTAGGACCTGAAGAACATTTAAGTAAGGACGAGACGTAAAGCACTTCTAAATACTGTAGTAGGACCTGAAGAACATTTAAGTAAGGACGAGACGTAAAGCACTTCTAAATACTGTAGTAGGACCTGAAGAACATTTAAGTAAGGATGAGACGTAAAGCACTTCTAAATACTGTAGTAGGACCTGAAGAACATTTAAGTAAGGATGAGACGTAAAGCACTTCTAAATACTGTAGTAGGACCTGAAGAACATTTAAGTAAGGATGAGACGTAAAGCACTTCTAAATGCTGTAGTAGGACCTGAAGAACATTTAAGTAAGGACGAGACGTAAAGCACTTCTAAATACTGTAGTAGGACCTGAAGAACATTTAAGTAAGGATGAGACGTAAAGCACTTCTAAATGGCCTTCAAAGACTTAAATCCTTTCCTTTCTTAAAAGACAAATAACTTTTAAATTTTAAATAAACTTTTAAAAGCTTGATGTTAAATATATAGTATAACGCAATGGAATTATTTCTTGATTCAATGTAATTTTGCATGAACTTGAAAAATAAGCTATTGGCACTGTAGCTTATCACGCTTTCCTGAATATCTTATAATGAATTACAATCCTCATCAGGTAATGAGTATCAACACATTATTTCAACTTTCTAATACATTTTTGGAGAAGATTAAAATATTTTTTAGGACATCAGCCTTTAGGGGTCACAGGGTCATCAATTTCAACTATGAATTATAGTTCTCATCAGCGAAGGAGTCTGTACACAGTTTTCTAGGATGTTTGCTTCCTGTGATGACAATACGTAATTTTAAAAATACCCAGCAAACTCTTATATTCTAGATAACAACCTTGATGTTCGTTCACCCCTTCTGGTTTCTGCCCCTGTTACCACCCTCCCTCACAACCATAACCCTTCTAATCCTCTACAAATCAATCAACTTCCCACTCCGTAGTGTCAACTTCTCCTTGAGGAAGTCAGTGTGGCAGGGGATAAAAGTTGCCAGATATTGGCCAATTACAGGAATTATGACAAACATTCATCTTGAGCCTCCTTTCACAAAACACTAATGAGATCCGTAATAAAGGTAGCCTAAGTGCAATGTTAAATAGAATGGAGTTAAGGTCAACCTTAGTTAAAGTTGCTTTGTGAAAGGAGGCCCTTAATGTCAATTCAGTCAGTTAGTGACTACAACTCACACACAAGCCTCTGCTTCTCCTGGATGAAGTCAGCGAGATGATCCAACTTGAGATCATTGTGACGGAGAGCTTCACACAAGTCTGTTACCCAGGTCCTCTGGTACTTCATAAGCTTCAGCAACAGTTTTCGGGCTGCTTCAGATCGACCCTGGCTTTCCTGAATCTCACCGATTCTCTCCTGGAATAGGGAGTGATAAATGAATTGTGTTACCAAGATATAAGTTTTAAAGGCACAATATAGCACTTAGAGTAACCATAGTTGATGAATAACTACCAACCATTCATGGGTTTGGCTTAAAAAAATGCTTTTCTCCATTTCATCCCTTAAAGTGACACTCCGCGAGTTGGTCTTCGTTTAAGAGAAATTTTCCTTCAAACATTTAAGAATACCATCACTTCATAGAAAAATCTTTCCTCTATATGCTGACACTATCAAATATGTTGGGGAAACATGGGAAATATCTCTAATTAGTGCCAAAAGACACCCGGTGTATCGATGAACGCGCGTTACGGAAAATCCTATATTTAGCAGCTGGGTTTTTCCCAAAATTGCGTTTGCGTGAACAATACACGTGTCGAGTTGATGAACACTGCAGATGACTTGGATGTTGACTCAACCGTATCATAAGCACATCAAAATCTACATAAACTGTTGCGATTCTAACTAACATTTTCCATTTGAAATCCAATAGATGACAACGACTTTAGCGCATATAATGAAATAATATCATTTAAATTACTGCTTTCTTGATGATCATTGGTTTTAATTAAGTTCTTTTTGCTCGAAAGAATCTAAAACTAAACTCTTATCTCTAAATATATATTTGGACATAGACTGAAATTTTCTTGTGTATGGGATGATTCTTTTAGAATCTTCCCAGTTTTTGAGTGCAAAAGTATAACCACCGCAAACCAAATGACTTATCATTCAATTTTCATTATCACATATGTTATTCGCAAACTAATATTTGCGACAGATACGAAAATATTTAGTGATTGGTTTATTTCGGATAGTGAATCGTACAGCAATAAGTTTAAATACTTTCCCATTTACAAACTAAAGTAGAAACCAAACGGGCTTAAATATTTTTAAAACCATTTTTTCAAGTGACGTGCCATATTTTAACCTCTAATAAGCCAAATTTTCCCTTGTGTATATTATCCAAATAATTTTTAAACAAAATAGGAAATTTCAAATAATTTGTCATACAATTGAACAGCAACCATTGAAAAAGTCAACCTTTCTTATCAATCAGTACACAGACGAAACGTTAACCGTTATAAAATAAAAGTACCGAGGGTACAGAAGCTCACCTTAAAATGAATGATGTGGTAAAATGGTTTAATTATACATGTAACCATCTTTTATATAATTGATTATGGCTGCCATCATGATTTTTTTATCTTTTAAAATACTAGTCTTCTTTTGGAAACCACTAGAGCTTGAACAAACATTAATACACGAATGGTATAATCATGATAAGTTAACAAGCAGTAGGTTTTTGTATAACTTTTTTCTATATCTATGGCTGAATTGGCGACCATCTTGTACTTTTGAATTGTCAAAATGCTACTTTTATGTGGGCATCCGTATTAATTTCATTATGATATCTTGATTGGTTTAGGTGTATCCATTTAAATGTCATTCATTACTTACAGGATGGTCGCCACTTACATTTGTTTTGTAGTGAATCATTAATATGATTTCAAGATTATTTCACTGATGGTTATGCTGCATGGGATATTGAGAATCCCAAGAGTACAGATTTTTCAAGGAAAATGAATGACTGATTGAGAGGAAAGTCATAAACACAGCAATGCATAAGACACGTTTATTTTGTTCAAATAATATTTACATGTCAAGTGACCATAAGATGTCTTTCATTAAAGTATCAATTTATTTAACACTCATACAGTACTATAATGGTAAACATTTTTGCATTGTCAAATCAACAGAGAGATATGACAAATCAAATTTCCTTACTTTTCTTACTAAACTCTTTTCGATTTTCATCTGCGTATTTATTCCACATCAACTTATCATGAGAGAGAGAGAGAGCTGTTATTATTTGTTGTTATTCTTAGAAAGAACATATCACTGTCATGAGAATACAAGTCCATAACTTTTATTGCATACACATGGGCCATGGCCATATAGCATAATGCTCTACCATATCAATTGGGTCAGGTTGATTATGCAACAGACTAGCAGCTGACACTGTGATGCTAGCAGCCTGCCTTGGGATGTGTATTAGACAGCATAGTGGAATATCTGAACTCTGGTTGACCCCTTATGTGTGGTATTTAAAGGAATATAAGAGAGATACCATTGTTTAAAATTTAACATGTTTAATGTGATTTGGTTTTTGCAGCTAGTTTTAAAGATTTTAAACAAATTAATCATTTATGTTTGTCTTTCATCTTAATGTTTTTTAGAAACACTTAAAAATATAGAACAACTTGCACGACAATCTTAAATATTCCATATTTAAGATAATATTATGATTAGTAAGTTCAAATTAGAGAATTTATATGGTGCCTGTGATCACTTGATGAAAGCTTAAAATTTGATAATAATGATATGTCATCTGCAGCTGAAAAGTCAATATGGCTGCTATTGCGGCCATCTTAGATTCTCAAAACTGAAACGTCTACCTTTCTGTGCGGAATCACTGTAGGTATAACATACAATATAAAAATGATATCTAGATTGGTTTAGGAGAAATAGTCTTTGTCATGAAATCTAATTGAAAATTCAATATGGCTGCCATGGCGGCCATATTGGATTCTCAAAACTGAAACGTCTACCTTTCTGTGCGGAATCACCATGAGTATAACATACTACAATTTCAGAATAATATCTGTATTCGTTTAGAAGGAGTAGTCTTTTTCATGAAATCTAATTGAAAATTCAATATGGCTGTCATGGCGGCCATCTTGGATTCTTAAAACTGAAACGTCTACCTTTCTGTGAGGAATCACCATGAGTATAACATAATACAATTTCAGAATGATATCTGTATTCGTTTAGAAGGAGTAGTCTTTTTCATGAAATCTAATTGAAAATTCAATATGGCTGTCATGGCGGCCATCTTGGATTCTTAAAACTGAAACGTCTACCTTTCTGTGAGGAATCACCATGAGTATAACATAATACAATTTCAGAATGATATCTGTATTCGTTTAGAAGGAGTAGTCTTTTTAATGAAATCTAATTGAAAATTCAATATGGCTGTCATGGCGGCCATCTTGGATTCTCAAAACTGAAATGTCTACCTTTCTGTGAGGAATCACCATGGGTATAACATACTACAATTTCAGAATGATATCTGTATTCGTTTAAAAGGAGTAGTCTTTTTCATGAAATCTAATTGAAAATTCAATATGGCTGCCATGGTGGCCATCTTGGATTCTCAAAACTGAAATGTCTACCTTTCTGTGAGGAATCACCATGGGTATAACATACTACAATTTCAGAATGATATCTGAATTCGTTTAGGAGGAGTAGTCTTTTTCGTGAAAGTTTACGGACGGACGGACGGACGGACGGACGGACAGACGGACGGACAGACGGACGGACAGACGGACGGACAGACGGACGAAGCGCCATGACATAAGCTCACATTTACTTTGTAAAGGTGAGCTAAAAAAGTACATTCCATAAGAAAAGAAACATTATTAGCTTGATAAACTCAGAATCTGAAATCTGATCAATGAAATTTCTTCTTATTGTTTTAGCCATCTACAATTATAATAACTTTGTTATACTAAACCACAATGTAGACAAGTTACTTGGTTTTTTTTCTATGTACAGTGTTTTAGCATGAGCTCAAACTTCTTCGATATTCGAACCTTTAATCTGTGGGTAAACGAGTAAACGACAAGAGAAAGCACAATAACAAATATTGTTTTTGGATGACAAAAACTAGCAAATAACGAAATTTGAACATTATAAATCATGATCAATCACACACAAGGACGCCCGTTTATTAGCATTTGAACATAACACCGACATCTAAGTGGATATTCAGTATGATACTAGATTCCACTATGTAACCAACTTTACCTTGCCTTTATATCGAGTAGACTAATTATCATATAAAAGGAAAATGTGTTTTTAGTTCATTAAAATTCTCAAGTTTCGAATAGATTCGTTGAGCTAATTGATGCACGCCATGCCTTCGACGTGTTGAGCAAACTTGTAATTATATTCATTTGTCAAGTGTTCTGAAAAAAACCCATTGAAACCTAAATGGGTTTGCCACGATGATATGGCAATATCGATAATAGGTTAAATCAACACATCAATATAATAACTTTAAACAAATTAATAATCTTGTTGTGATTACAGTCTATTTTTTTCTGTCCCCGATTCCTGTGACAAAATTGCAAGTCCCATTGACTGTTCTCTGTATTTAAGCGTTCGTTTAAACTCACCACAATCCAAAAATGCATTGAGCTATGAACATCCTCGACCCGATCAATTTTTAGACATGTCAATTCGCTTTCAGATTTTTGGTTGTAATATCATAAATGAAGACCTGAAAATTTTCCATAAAAATTTAAATGCTCTTTATGCAATTGTTTATTTTTTGGTTATTTTTATTTAGGATTGATAACTCACAGAGTGTATCTTTAAGGCCTATAAATAGGACCTGGAAACTTATTTTTTTACTGATTTCATGAGGATATGATATCAGATTTCATCAAGATTTAAGCAGATCCAATTAGCTTTAGGATAGGTGAACATACACTAAACTATCGCAGGAGCTTTCTTTCATGATAAATTTGTCAGGTTGGCTTCGACTGTGGTGTCACTGTAGCTTGTCATGACGAAGTTCCAATCAAACTCAACTTCACCTCAAAGATTAACTTACGATCTCACTGTGTACCCAGTTGCATTGTCATCAGAGATTGTGTCCTGTTCGAAGGACTAGCATTCACTTTTCAAATCAAATTTGAAAATTTGAAAAATCTGGACTAAAACAACTACCGGATGTGTACTAATGACAGAAATTCATCATGTTTTGAGCACTATGAGTATACAATTAGTGTATAAAGTTGGCGCCTTACAAACAGACTTATTTTATTAATTATGATTCCATGGAAAAAAATCTTGAAACAATTTTAAATGGTATAATGGACTCACATCGTCAGCATGGCTGCAGACTTTCAAGTAGAGCAGCAGCTGTTTTGGGTTCACAAAATAGCAGAACCTTTCCTTGATCTGCCTGTACAGTTGGCCGTCTGGTCCGTCACAAAGACAACCTGACGGATACACTGAGAACATCAACCTTGTTGGTTTCTGTGGCATTAATTGATGTATTATATAAGGAACAAGAAGACATGGTCATCAACATCCCCGCCATATAAATTTTCATCAAAGCTCCCAATATTTTCCTAAACGGGCTGTAACTCTGTAATAAGTAATTGCATTAACCTCTTTTTTGAACTCCATCAAGGTATTGATACCCTAAAGACACAGTGCAAGTGTTGTTATTCTATCTTAAATAGAGCACATCCTCGAACAGAGTCCAAAACATTAAACACAGGCAATAATTCCGAAAAAATTAATTTTGCAGTTCTGATTTTCAAACTCCATCAAGGTATTGATACAATGAAGACACACAGCAAGTTTGGTTAACCTATCTTAAATAGTTTATGAGAATAGTTGTCCCCTTTGACGACTCCCTCAAACAAAGTCCAAAAACACGAAACAAGGGCAAAAACTCTACAAAAAATAATTTTGCGGTTCTGATTTTCAAACTCCATCAAGGAATTGATACCCTGAAGACACACGGCAGGTTTGGTGAACTTATCGTAAATAGTTTCTGAGAAAAGCTGTCCTCTTAAACTCGGCCAGACGGACACACGGACGTACAGACGCACGGACAGAGCCCAAACCTATATCGTGGCGGGGGATAATAAAATATGTTATCACGCAACCCTTGCATATTTTGGTTACTTATTACCTGAAGAAGTAACCTAATTAGGTTTGAAAACGGTGTTAGTACCCACACCGAAACGTTGCATCTCTTTGCAATACAGTAGTCATAAATTTATATATTTGTATTTCTTCATCAAACCAACTTCTAAAATGCCACTGAAGGAAGTTTCTTATTACCTGTATTCTTATACTTATCAGCATTTACTTTATAAGAGGCATTTGTTTCACTTGATTTAAGGGCCGTTGGTTGCGTTCAAGGGGCTATTTGGGACCTGGATTATGTTCAAGGCACTATTTGGGACCTTGGTTATGTTCAAGGCACTATTTGGGACCTTGGTTGTGTTCAAGGCATTATGTTGGATCTGGCTTTTGTTCAAGGCACTATTTGAGACATGGGTTATGTTCAAGGTGCTATTCTAGACATGGGTTATGTCCAAGGCGCTATTTGGGAAATGGATTGCATTCAAGGACCCATTTGAGACATTGGTAATGTTCAAGTCACTATTCCAGACAATGGTTATGTTCAAGGCATTATCTGGGATCTGGGTTGCATTCAAGGCACTATTCAAGACATGGGTTATGTTCAAGGCACTATTTAGGACATGGTTTTGTTTAAGACAATATTTGAGACATGAACTGTATTCAAGGCATTATCTAAGACCTTGGTCATGTCCAAGGCACTATCTAGGACCTAGGTTATGTTCAAAGCACTATCTAGGACGTTAATCATATCCAAGGCACTATCTAGGACGTTGATCATGTTCAAGGCACTATCTAGGACCTAGGTTATGTTCAAAGCACTATCTAAGACCTAGGTTATGTTCAAGGCACAATCTAAGACCTTGGTCATGTCCAAGGCACTATCTAGGACCTAGGTTATGTTCAAAGCACTATCTAGGACGTTGATCATATCCAAGGCACTATCTAGGATGTTGATCATGTCCAAGGCACTATCTAAGACCTAGGTTATGTTCAAAGCACTATCTAAGACCTAGGTAATGTTCAAGGCACTATCTAGGACCTAGGTTATGTTCAAAGCACTATCTAGAATGTTGATCATATCCAAGGCACTATCTAGGATGTTGATCATGTCCAAGGCACTATCTAGGACCTAGGTAATGTTCAAGGCACTATCTAGGACCTAGTTTATGTTCAAAGCACTATCTAGGACGTTGATCGTGTCCAAGGCAATATTTAGGACGTTGATCATGTTCAAGGCACTATCTAGGACCTAGGTAATGTTCAAGGCACTATCTAGGACCTAGTTTATGTTCAAAGCACTATCTAGGACGTTGATCATGTTCAAAGCACTATCTAGGATGTTGATCATATCCAAGGCACTATCTAGGATGTTGATCATGTCCAAGGCAATATTTAGGACGTTGATCATGTTCAAGGCACTATCTAGGACCTAGGTTATGTTCAAGGCACTATCTAGGACCTAGGTTATGTTCAAGGCACTATCTAGGACGTTGATCATGTTCAAGGCAATATTTAGGACGTTGATCATGTTCAAGGCATTATCTAGGACCTAGGTTATGTTCAAGGCACTATCTAGGACCTAGTTTATGTTCAAAGCACTATCTAGGACGTTGATCATGTTCAAGGCAATATTTAGGACGTTGATCATGTTCAAGGCACTATCTAGGACCTAGGTTATGTTCAAGGCACTATCTAGGACCTAGGTTATGTTCAAGGCACTATCTAGGACGTTGATCATGTTCAAGGCAATATTTAGGACGTTGATCATGTTCAAGGCATTATCTAGGACCTAGGTTATGTTCAAGGCACTATCTAGGACCTAGGTTATGTTCAAGGCACTATCTAGGACCTAGGTTATGTTCAAGGCACTATCTAGGATGTTGATCATGTCCAAGGCACTATCTAGGATGTTGATCATATCCAAGGCACTATCTAGGACCTAGTTTATGTTCAAAGCACTTTCTAGGACGTTGATCATGTCCAAGGCACTATTTAGGACATGGTTTTGTTTAAGACAATATTTGAGACATGAACTGTATTCAAGGCATTATCTAAGACCTTGGTCATGTCCAAGGCACTATCTAGGACCTAGGTTATGTTCAAAGCACTATCTAGGACGTTAATCATATCCAAGGCACTATCTAGGACGTTGATCATGTTCAAGGCACTATCTAGTACCTAGGTTATGTTCAAAGCACTATCTAAGACCTAGGTTATGTTCAAGGCACAATCTAAGACCTTGGTCATGTCCAAGGCACTATCTAGGACCTAGGTTATGTTCAAAGCACTATCTAGGACGTTGATCATATCCAAGGCACTATCTAGGATGTTGATCATGTCCAAGGCACTATCTAAGACCTAGGTTATGTTCAAAGCACTATCTAAGACCGAGGTAATGTTCAAGGCACTATCTAGGACCTAGGTTATGTTCAAAGCACTATCTAGGATGTTGATCATATCCAAGGCACTATCTAGGATGTTGATCATGTCCAAGGCACTATCTAGGACCTAGGTAATGTTCAAGGCACTATCTAGGACCTAGTTTATGTTCAAAGCACTATCTAGGACGTTGATCATGTTCAAAGCACTATCTAGGATGTTGATCATATCCAAGGCACTATCTAGGATGTTGATCATGTCCAAGGCAATATTTAGGACGTTGATCATGTTCAAGGCACTATCTAGGACCTAGGTTATGTTCAAGGCACTATCTAGGACCTAGGTAATGTTCAAGGCAATATTTAGGATGTTGATCATGTTCAAGGCACTATCTAGGACGTTGATCATGTTCAAGGCACTATCTAGGACCTAGGTTATGTTCAAGGCACTATCTAGGAATTGATCATGTTCAAGGCAATATTTAGGACGTTGATCATGTTCAAGGCACTATCTAGGACCTAGGTTATGTTCAAGGCACTATCTAGGATGTTGATCATGTTCAAGGCACTATTTAGGACGTTGATCATGTTCAAGGCACTATCTAGGACCTAGGTAATGTTCAAGGCACTATCTAGGACCTAGTTTATGTTCAAAGCACTATCTAGGACGTTGATCATGTTCAAGGCAATATTTAGGACGTTGATCATATCCAAGGCACTATCTAGGACCTAGGTTATGTTCAAGGCACTATCTAGGACCTAGGTTATGTTCAAAGCACTATTTAGGTCGTTGATCATGTCCAAGGCACTATCTAGGATGTTGATCATGTTCAAGGCACTATCTAGGACCTAGGTTATGTTCAAAGAACAAGTAATCAGTGATCTAGTACTTAAGATTAAAGAGGATTTTTAGCTGAAATTTTGTATTAACCTCGGCAGCATAAACCCCCACTCCTAGTTGGTCTTCTCAGGTTTGTACTTGAGGAAAAATAGGAATGTCTAAAGTTTATTTGTCCAATTTCATTAAAAATATTATATATGCATCAAGATTGTGCTTCAAAGGGTATGATTTATAAAATCTGATTTGCTCGATTCATCGCAACTAAAGTTGAACACTTCTTCAATGGGTAAGATTAATCATATCGGAACATTGAAACTTAACTTGAACACTACTTGTTGCATCGGAAAATTGAATTCTGAGGTTAAGAAAATAATGCTTCGTACTTTCAAGACTTTTTTGGGCGCTCGATGCAGCTGCACACTTCGGACACATGGGTAAAGTGGAGGTCACAGCACACATGGGTTGGTCTGCTTTCAGTTTGGTACTGGGTTCACATCTACCTGATGCAGTTTTAATGTGACAACTCTCTTTGGCTGTTTCTTGCTTGTGAAAGAGTCTTTCTTCACTTGTTGCTGTTTTGACACTTGTCGGGAGAGACCAGGACTCTTCATGTTCCTCTTTGGCTGTTCCTTGCTTGGTACAGAGTTCTTGTCCAATGGGAAGTCTCTCTTCACTTGTTTCTGTTGTTGTTGTCAAGAGAGACCTGGATTCTTCATGCTCCCTCGGGTCTGCGTAACAGAAAATGATTTTACTATAATTCTCTGCTACCATGAAGGTATTGAGCCAACTTAACAAGGCCAAAATGGTACCGTATATTTTAATGTATACTGCAACCTCTACATTAGACGACCACCTTTCTCAGCCCCCAAATCATTTATAAGGCGACCCCCCCCCCCCCCCCCCTAGCAGATGGTTGAAACATTGGACATGACAGACAACTCGTTGACAAGATTGGGCAAGGGTTAATTGAGGTCTGTAATTTTTAAGTGAAATGTCATATGTAATTATAAAATAAATATGTCACTTATGGTGTTTGTTATTTTATTCAATGATTTATCATTTGCTTCTGATAACAAGCAAGGCTACAGTCAACAAACTCCAGTTACTGTGTCATGTTTTGTTTTCATTATTCTCATTCAGAAATCTAAACAAACATTCAGTCAACGTACTGGTAATGCTATATTTGTTTCAGTTTTTGACCTTGTGTATTGGGCTACCCCCTTCTTTGACCCTCAATTTCTGGCATAAAAAACTCCCCTAATACATTGTAATATACGGTACCTGAATTGACGAATATCCTATATGTGAAGCAGACAAACAACAGTTAGAGCTCACTTAATGTTTTCAGGATTGTCAAGTGTTGTATTTCTGATCAAATGACAGTTTGTGTAAATCATTTGAAAACCTTAGTTCTTTAGAACAGAAATTGACTTATATATAAAGTGTCTCTGAGTGACAGATCTCACCTGATGATAGAAAAACAGTTGCCTCCCTTGCCTCTGTTTGGTCTGGACCTGAATGTACTAAAGGAGTTGCCTCCCTTGCCTCTGTTTGGTCTGGACCTGAATGTACTAAAGCAGTTGCCTCCCTTGCCTCTGTTTGGTCTGGACCTGAATGTACTAAAGGAGTTGCCTCCCTTGCCTCTGTTTGGTCTGGACCTGAATGTACTAAAGGAGTTGCCTCCCTTGCCTCTGTTTGGTCTGGACCTGAATGTACTAAAGCAGTTGCCTCCCTTGCCTCTGTTTGGTCTGGACCTGAATGTACTAAAGGAGTTGCCTCCCTTGCCTCTGTTTGGTCTGGACCTGAATGTACTAAAGCAGTTGCCTCCCTTGCCTCTGTTTGGTCTGGACCTGAATGTACTAAAGCAGTTGCCTCCCTTGCCTCTGTTTGGTCTGGACCTGAATGTACTAAAGGAGTTGCCTCCCTTGCCTCTGTTTGGTCTGGACCTGAATGTACTAAAGGAGTTGCCTCCCTTGCCTCTGTTTGGTCTGGACCTGAATGTACTAAAGGAGTTGCCTCCCTTGCCTCTGTTTGGTCTGGACCTGAATGTACTAAAGCAGTTGCCTCCCTTGCCTCTGTTTGGTCTGGACCTGAATGTACTAAAGCAGTTGCCTCCCTTGCCTCTGTTTGGTCTGGACCTGAATGTACTAAAGCAGTTGCCTCCCTTGCCTCTGTTTGGTCTGGACCTGAAGGTACTAAAGGAGTTGCCTCCCTTGCCTCTGTTTGGTCTGGACCTGAATGTACTAAAGGAGTTGCCTCCCTTGCCTCTGTTTGGTCTGGACCTGAATGTACTAAAGGAGTTGCCTCCCTTGCCTCTGCTTGGTCTGGACCTGAAGGTACTAAAGCAGTTGCCTCCCTTGCCTCTGCTTGGTCTGGACCTGAATGTACTAAAGGAGTTGCCTCCCTTGCCTCTGCTTGGTCTGGACCTGAAGGTACTAAAGGAGTTGCCTCCCTTGCCTCTACTTGGTCTGGACCATCTGCTTCTGGATCTTCAATAGTAACAGCTGGGCAACAAAACAACAATCATTAGAAGTCATGTACCGAATAATTCAGAATATTTTTGGGGAAACAAGATCCACCATCATTGGGAAAACTGTGAAATCTATATCTTTGATCTCATCAGTCTTAAGTCGCCCACATTTCTGTTGTTGAAATAGTAAAAAAAATCATTTTTAACAAATGCAACCTTCAAAAGGTTATTTTTTTCAAATTTTACCTTTCACTGAATTGTGCATAGAAATCTAGAAATAAAGATGGCAAGAAGTTGAAAACCCAAAGACAAAGGCAATGTCAGTCCTTCTGTTTGATCTACCGGTAAGTGTCATTCAGCAAGGTGTTCCAGTTTGGGATTTCTCAACACAAAGCAGAACTTTTGAGTTCACAACTGCCTCATTATGGAACTCTCATTAAACCAACTTCTGAGTGAAATGAGCTGGATCTTTAGAAAGTTTTAAAACATCCCTCACTGAGCCCATTACTTTCAACTTGCTTATCCATAAACATTTCTTCCATCTCCACCTGTTTTCATTTTCCTAATCCTTATCTTCACTTGTACATTATGTATCATATTCTTCATATTGTTTTAATTTCTCACCCTTGCAGTCCTCTTCTATTACTTAGCAAGTTAGCACCATGAGCAGGTTAAGTACCCCAGGAGACAGGTGCTTTATATAAATATCCATTATCATATCATATCATATCTCTACAGTGAGTGACCACAAGGGTTTAGTACCACTGTGGCCCATCCCATAGTGGGCCGGGTGTTTTCACACCCTCTTAACGAGCTGTCCCAGAGTGGGCCGCGGACATTTAAGCTGTACCATAGTGGCCCACATAAGTTTGATTGCCTTAATTAGCAGGTGTGAATACCTTGTTAAGAGGTGTCAAGTGATTAACCATTGATAAGACTACTTATTGAAAAAAAGATAACAAAAAGTAAGAAAATTTGGCAGTATCATTTATTTACATGGCATCTTTTGTCAAGTCTCAGATTATATACACAGTTCATTTACATGACAGCATGGATCCACAGGTGAACAGGTAGCTGGCCATGTCTCTCTCACAAGTCATGTACTCTAGTCCAAGCTTGTAGAGTTGTGTGTTCACATGTGTGATCCTTCGACGCTTGGTAGGCTGGTGTCCTCCCTCGAGCTGGAGAATGTAGGCGGCCAGGTTGGAATGTTCATCTTTGAACAGAAGGATGAGTTCGTACAGGTTCAGATGGGGAATAGGCATCCTCTAAGAGAAGTGTAAGGCAGGACAGATCTCACTGTGTTGTGAATGTACTATGTAGAGTTGGTAGAAGATCTTGGGGCATATCTTGAAAGTTCCATCCATTGACACAGTGTCACTATGGCAGAGTCGCTTCAGATTGTACATCATTAACACCTCCTCTGATCTATTGCTCACCTGGTTAATCACACTTAACACCTTCATTAGTATGTTTTCACAACTAACAACCTCTCCCAGAGTGGGCCAGCCTATCACACCTCATTAACGAGCTCTCCCATAGTGGCCCGCCGGTCTGCTCATTACGTAATCTACTCGTGGCCCACTATGGGATAACACCACCACAAGGTAAGATTGGTGGACAGCTGGAAGATTCATATCAAATTGTATCTGCGAGATAATTGGTGTTTCGTATTATTACCTTTCCCATGTCTTTTTCGATACAAGTGGAAACAGTAAGCTGTGATGAGTGCTGCCACCAAAACCAGACTGATCGAGATACCCACCCATTGACCCGTGTCCGTTGAACTGAAACATTTTAAACAATATCATATTTTAAACCAGAACATACTACCAGTAATTTCTTGTTGGATATTTTGTAAGGAAAAACTTGTTTTGATTAGCAAACATATATATCTAAGAAAAGTGTGTCAAACTGCAACATTTTAAAGTTTAGGATACTTTGAAGCCAGAATATCATAGTTTCTTGTATGACAGATATTTTAAATGAAAATGCTGATCTGATAAGCAGTACTTACCCGGTAATGTATATCAAAACAAATCATCTGGTCAGCAGTTATCACAACCAGTAAAATTATAGATCTAACATAAGATAATTATTTATCACTTTGTCTTTGTCAGTCAAATTTGACCTATCTTATATGAAAACTGATGTTCATTAGCAAATTGAAACTGAGTCTCAAAATTTGTTAAATTTGTTAAGCAATTTAAAATTATATTTTGATAAATGTATATATTTAAGAAAATGAAACATTATTGAAATATCAATTTAATTTGTCCGATATATATTTATGGTCTGTCAACATTGGTCAAAGGGACTGCATATAATTTCAGCTACAATTTAAATGAATTTACATTGACAGTCAACAGCTTGACCGAAGTTATGAACAAATGTTAACCGAAATTGATTCAGATTGATCCGGCTAATGCTCATGTTTAAAATTTAAATTGCAAATATTGAACAAAATTGAAATTTTAACAATGTACCCCGCCGTTGTGAGATATTTCGTAATAATCATTAACAGATTGAAAAGCTGTTAAAGTGTGACCTTAAAAATATTGTGAAGGTCATCACAATGTAGGGTGTTATTTACAAACAGTCTTATTCGTATGCTTTGACAAAATTTGAGACAATAATTTGAAGGCAGCGGTTCATGAGATATCGCAATACCACCATCAAGGACCTGTGATGACCTTAAGAATAAGGTCAAGGTCACCAAAAGACTTGAGTCTTTGTAATCCCCAAATTATATGAAGAATTTGAGTTCAAAAGTTCATGAGATATCCCTGAAACAAGAGTTTAAAAAATAGTCCTTGAAAATAAGGTGACCATGCAGTGTCTGCGTAATTCCCAATGTAGGTTTTGGCCAAATATAAAGATTTTCAGTTCACGAGATAACCAGAAAAAAAGAGTTTCAAAAGAGCTCTAAGTGCTGTGGTGACATCAAGAAGGTCATGGTCACAATTAGTGACTGGTGTTTGCTTAATCCCCAAATGTAGGCTGTGACCAAATAATTGAATACTTTTTGTGAAATGGTTCATGAGATATCAAGATTTAAAAAATTGGTCAAAGTGCTGTGGTGACCTTGAAAATAAGGTTAAGGTCGACCACAGTGGATGGTTTGTACGTAATCCCTCAATGTAGGCTCATACCAAATTTGAAGATGTAGCAGGATAGAAAGTAGGAAGTAGTAGACCTCACCCTGTCACAAAGACTTAAAGTGAAATAGTTCATGAGATATCGTGTTAACAAATTTAGAGTCTAGATGTACAAATGTACATATGGACGCCCCTGAATTCAAAGTAAAAACAAATTAGTAAGCTCAATAATGAAACATATTGTTAGACAAATGATTTTGGATGTTTGACTCCAAAGCTGTAAAGAAGAATTTCTGAAGAATTGATCAGTGTCAAGCGTATAAAGCTAATCTGAATTTTCTATAAAGCAAAAACACTCTTGGGAAGCTTTAAGCATATCTGGTAGCAATTATATAGATATATGTATAAGCAATGTTAGAATCTGTTAAATACACTATAAAACCATAGCAGCTTGTTGTTCATTGTATTTGTTATAACAGTGGTGGATCCAGGTTCTGAAGGCCAATGAAAACTTGTTTGACACTGTTTGATAGGGCTGTGCAATATTATTGCTGTATCAATATATATCTTTCATACAATGGACGGTGTTTTCACTATATTTATTCATTATCAGTGTTACTTACGTTAGGTTTGGTACGTTGCAAGGCATAAAACCGACAATTTGGAAACTGGCCTTTTAGGCTCTGCGTAGAAAGATGGGTAGACAATCACGACCCCTCGCTACCTGGATCCACCAATGAACTAGTTACCATAACCCTCAACCAGTGTTAGACTATCTCTCTTATATATATACACACTTGTTGCCGATCTTTTCAAGGTTGTAATTATCATTTATTTCATGTGTATCTGGAAAAATAAAAACCATATATATATATATATATATATATATTTAATCAAAAGATAAAAAAATGACACGAAGCCAATCAAAACTCCAACAATGTTTCAATGGTATCATCAGGGAGTCTGACAAAATACAGTGTCACAATGAATTTTACATAACAATGGTATGACGTCACAATCAGGCAAGCGGTAAGATAGACACAATAAGAATTTGATAGAATAAAAGATGCTACTATTAAGCATTAGGTTGTGGTTTTAACATTTTAATGAAATAGACTTCTTTTAATTGTCGCATTATTCTATTACTTGTGTCCATTTTTTAAAATGGAAATATCTTGAATTTAATGTCCTTGTCTTTTGCACATGTATCCAAGTGAGCACTCAGTGGTATACAGCGTGTCTCAGGACATTTTATTTGCTGTTTTATAATATAAACACGGACCCTGTCTCTCAGGCACTCAGTCTGTCCTATATATTCAGCACAACATCCTTGGCATATAATAACATAAATGATGTATTTAGCGGCACAGTCAATATAAAAGCGCACATAAAATCTCTCACTTCTGTTAATGAATTTTATACTTGAATTCTCAAGTAAATATGGACATGTTCCACAGTTACCTCTGTTACATTTAGTAACTCTACATTCTTTTGGTGTACTGCTTATGTCAAATCTTGCTCTAGTTAAACATTGTTTTAAACTTTTACTTTGGTGTTTACTCTTGATAAAATTTACATTACCAACAATTCGGCACATTTCTTCATCACACATTAGAATAGGTACATTTTGCTTTATACTCTGGAACAAATCTGGATTGAGGGGGTTAGGAGTTGAGACATAAGCAATATCCACATTTTGATGTTTTTCTTTCTTTCATACTTATAAGAGTTCTCTTCTATCGATGGATAAAGATTTATTGATTCCCCTATATCATACTTTCCATTTGTCAGGAATAAGACCTACATTTATATAAAATTCAAGAATAAGAAAACAAGGAAAAAATACAAGAATGCCCCCTTACATGCAAATTAGAATTGAAAGAAATGAAAACACATATCATAAATCATATTTTGAATCAATAAAAAATTATTAAAATCTAAATATTTTAGATATTTATAATACCTACCTCAACTTAACATAAGTTGCCACTTACCTTACTCGATGAGAAATGGACATTACCGCGAAGTTTTCGAAAGAAGTCCCAGTTAGCTTGAGCGAGAATGTCCTATCCATGGAAAGAAAGTAGTCCAAAATCACTTCTTGGTATGAAACCAAACAGCAGTAATCCAACGAAGTCCGTAGGGGAGGCAGGGCGGGAGTTTACCCGTTAAGTTGAGGTAGGTATTATAAATATCTAAAATATTTAGATTTTAATAAATTTTTATCCTACCGCAACTTAACATTAGTTGCCACTGATCCGACAGCAGGGAGGAGGGAGGACGAGTCAAGCGTAGAACAGCAGGTCCCCAGAGACATCCTCCCAGAGGGGCGCCCGAGCAGTAGCTGCACAGAGAAGCAGACGGTGAACCCCATAGTGTCGCCAACAACGAAACAACTCAACAAGTGCATCAGTGAGAGGTAACAAAGTAAAGCGTTCAGCTTACCCTACTTGTACGTTGGGGCAGCTAGCTGTTGGGCTACCACCAACGGTCCAAAGGATTACAGACCCTCCACGTCCTTGACGACCAGGTCCCGGAGGTAGTGAGAGGCAAACATAGTGGTAGATCTCCAGAAGCAGCCCTCCATGATCGCTGAAACGGTGCAAGGCCATCGTAGAAGCAAGTGCTCTGATTTCATGAGGGTTGCTGGCGACAGGATGAGGCAGGCCGGAAGCGTCGTAAGCAGCCAGGATGACGGTCCGGAGCCACAGTGAGAGGGTGTTCTTGGTCACCTCGCCTTTCACCGCCGGTGAGAAGGGGTTAAAAAGTCTCTTCCTGGTGCCACAAAGAGAAGCGGAGCGGCTGATGTATTCTCGAAGGGCACGCATGGGACACAGGGAAAATTCCTCAACCTCCGACGAATGGACGATCTTGGAGAGAGGAGGGACCGTAAAGGTCCTGCCAGGCTGCCAGGAAGCTGGTTATTGGCGACGAAGTCCCAGAGCGGTCCCAGGTGCACAGATCCCTTCCTGGACTGCTCAAAGCTCATCCTCTTGAAGTCCAGAGCATGGAGCTCGCTGACACGTGCAGCCGTGGCAAAGGAGAGGAGAAATGCAGTCATCCTCGAGAGGTGTTGAAAAGAGGCCTCAGACAGGGGTTCGAAGGGGGCTCCTCGGAGATACTTGAGGATGACGTTGAGGTCCCAGGCTGGCGGTCGGAACTTCAGCTTCTGGTCCTCCAGCTTGAAGGACTTGAGGAGGGCCACCAACTCAGGAACCTTGGAGAATTTCCTGTGCGTCTTCACAGCGAGGACCGAGTTGAGAGCTGACAGGTAAGTAGCGATGGTTCCGCCCTTCAGGTGACGTTTCTGACGCAGATGAAGAAGGAAGTTCGCAACAAACTGAGGATCCACAGACATAGGGTCCCGACCGACGTCCTTGCAGTAAGTCTCAAAGGACGTCCACTTGTCGTCGTAGAGCGACCTCGTGGAAACTCTGTGGGCCTTGGATATGGCGTTGGCTACACGTCTGGAGTATCCCTTGGCACGGAGTGATCTCTGAATATGGTCCAGACGTGTAGATCGTACCTCTCTGGATCCGGATGGAGCTGGTGACTGTGTGGATGTAGGAGTAGGTTTCGGCGAGCTGTAGAAGATCGGGGCCAAAGTCAGTCGAAGGAGACGAGTGTTCTTGATCTTGGCGATGACTTTGGACAGGAGAATCGAATGTGGAAAAGCGTACGCGTCAAGATTCTCCCACGACAAGGACATTGCGTCAACGGCCCACGCTGCTGGGTCTGGGAGAGGCAACACGTACACTGGAAGCTGGTGGTTCTGCTTGTGGCGAACATGTCTATGAGAGGACGGTGGGCGACGGCTTGTCTGGTCTGGAGAGGGCGTCCGCGAGGACATTCCTGCAGCCTGGAATATGACGAGCCTGGAATATGAGGATCTGATTGTTGTCCAGCAAGTGGAAGAGCTGAAGGGCCTGATCTAGCAGCAGGGGAGAGCCTGTCGTTTCCTGGTTCTTTATGGTCCAAACAACTGTGGAGTTGTCCGAGGCCAGGAGAAGGCGGGAGCCTCGGAGAACCGGAAGCCAGTGGGACACAGCTAGGATGACTGCCTGCATCTCTAGGCTGTTGGAGTGCCAAGACGTCTGAGGATGCGTCCAAATGCCTGCGGTGGTCTGATCCCCGAGGTGGGCTCCCCAACCTTGGAGGGAGGTGTCCACAAAGAGCTCCTGGTCGTATTGAAGCTCGCGCAAAGAGACGCCTTCGCAGACGTTCGATCGCAGTGTCCACCATCGAAGATACTGGCTGAGGTGCGTTGGTAAGGGAATCCTGTAGGACGTGTCTTGAGGAACACCTGGAGAGGGCGGATCATCAGACGTCCTCGAAGCGTGAGGGCCTGGGCAGAGGTGAGGAGGCCTAGCAGCGCCTGCCACTCTCTGAGCCGTAGAGGAGACACCAGGGCTCGCTGGACGAAGGACTGGATCTTTATCCACCTATCTGGAGGGACAAACAAGAGGCCTAGGTCTGTCCTGAAGCGTCCCCCGATGAAGGTGAGGTCCTGAGAAGGCGTGAGGTGGAACTTCTCCTTGTTGACGAGCCAACCCAGCTGGTGAAGCAGACGGAGCGCAAACGCTGACTGTCTGTGTAGAACGTGTGACAGCGGGTTGGACATGAGGCAATCGTCGATGTAGGGGTCGAAATAGATCCCTCTGAGATAGAGATATCGACAGATGGGGTGTGTGATCCGTGTGAAAAACCACGGGGCCGAGGAAATTCAAAATGGGAGGACGCTCCACTGATAGTGCTGGCCCTTGAAGATGAACCGGAGGAACTTCCTGTGAGGTGGATAGATCGGGACGTGGAGGTATGCGTCCTGCAGGTCGAGGCTGATCATCCAATCCCCGAGGGACAGCTTGGAACGAAGGGCGTCGATGGAGACCATGCGGAAGTGAGACGGGGGCTCCATGAACATCTCATTGAATGCCGCCATGTTGTGGATCATACGGAGCTTGGTGGAATTCTTCTTCGGGACCAGGAAGATTGGCGAGTAGAACCCTGGGCGTGTTCGGGTCGCTGCACCAACTCCAGAGCGTTCTTGTCGAGAAGCGTCTTGATGTTGTCGGCTAGAAGAACGCTCTGGGCTTCGGTATACTCTCGTGCCAGAGTAGAGGTCACGGGAGGAGGACAGGGCAAAAAAAAAATTGTTTTGATTTAAAATAATCCCCCCGAGGGGATAAATTAAAGCAGACGCTTGCATGAAAAAGGAAAGATAATGATAAAAAATAAAAAGACTTTTTATTGAAGAAAAAATTATTTTTTGATTTGATTGTGTATCTTTAAGAGATAAGAAATTTTTATATATAGATATTATATAAAAATTAGAAGGTGCATGTATATAAAACAAACCCCCAAGGGGAGTAGGTTAGAGGGGAACATGCAAAACGTAAAAGAACAACAAAAAAAAATTAAAATTTGTTTGTGTATCTTTAAGAGAATTACATTGAATTATGTAGAGAAAGTTTATATATGAATATAATGATATTATATATAAATTGAGGGAAGCATAAGAATTAATTATAATAGGAATTATAATTATAAAATGCGTAAAGAAAAAAAAACATGTGTTTTAAAATGCGTGGTTGTAACATTGATAAATGAACAGATGGAAGCAGTGATAAAAAACGTACGTGCCAAACTGCACGTAGGCCAGGGAGATCAAAGGAAACACCGAAAAGGGTGTGAAAGTCGCCCATAGCAACAGACCATGCAAGTTGGTAGAAAGTAATTAACCCAGATAGAAGGCCAGACATCGCACGAGGAGAAGGGGTGCGACGCCATGTTGTTTTGACCGTGAAAGGATCTGGAATTTCGCGAGATATTCAGGTGATAATTATTGATCGGGAAAGATCAAAGGTGCAATAAGGACATTATGGGGCAGCAACACAACAAGGCAAAAGGTAGAAGGAGGAAGGAACCAAAACCAAACCTTGAATTAGGGAAAACGTGAGCGAAAACAAACACGTGTAGTCACAACCTGTGAGTAGCAAGAAGTGATTTTGGACTACTTTCTTTCCATGGATAGGACATTCCCGCTCACGCGTAGTGAGCTGGGGCAGCTAACTGGGATTTCTTTCGAAAACTTCGCGGTAATGTCCATTTCTCATCGAGTATGGTGAGTGGCAACTTATGTTAAGTTGAGGTAGGATAAAAATATCCAAGTTTTTACAGTTTCATCGGTTCTGTCAGATTATAATTTTGTAATACCGAAGAGGGAATGCATATGATAATATCTAACTTTTGCACATATTACAAATTTATCACTGTCTTTCATTTGTGCAGGAATATGGCTTTGATTTGCACCAATGCTTAATCTGTTAAATCAATTTTATGTAATAAAATGCATATTTCAGTTTTGTTTGTTGTTTCTAATAGAATTTGTTTGATATTGTCTTGCTCATAAAAAGTAGTTCCGTCCATGGTCTAACTGAAAATGAGCTGGTTAGACCATGGATCACAACAAAGCATCCATGGTCTAACTAGAGCTAAACCCTTTCCCACGGGCTAATTATTGAACCAATTTTCAACGTCAAGTTACATGCCATACGTTTTAAAATATTTAGACCTTTCATAAGCAAAATTTTCCCTTGTGGGTATTATCCAAATGATTTTAAAAGAAAGTGGGAAATTTCAAATAATTTGTCAAACTATCGATAGGCATGTTCAGTCATTTTTTTAATAATCAACCAGTATTAACCAAACTTTGTGTGTGGGAAGAAAACAAGTTTCAATAATGAAATGCATTTTCAATTTTCAAAATAAAAATTTTCGTTAAAAAGATATTTGGTTTTAAAGACACCTACCCTCGAAAAAAATAAAATAAATTTATTTTTCATCAATTTTTTTGGTTAGGGTCTTATAAAAATATTTCTACTCATCCTAAAAATACTGTTGAGTGTTTAATGTCTTCTTTGTTCTATTGTCTATCAATTATGACTATTCACATTTGGTACACAATTTAAACCTTAAAGCTTAAACAAAACATGAGTATCAGTGTTTTGTCAAATATAAGTAAAAATCATATATATGCATAAAATATTGAAGGGTTAAAAAAGAAATTTCAGATATATAGAATTCCTAGAAAATTGATTTTTTTTAATGAATTTAATTAACCTAATTTATTGTATGTGATTTATGAAGCAGAGCAAGTTAAAATTTGCATTTGTACATGTTCAAAACAAATACAGTTGGGGAACAAAGTTCAAAAACAGTTTGTTATTGTGTCATTATGTTGGTTACATAAAGCTTTAGTCATCCTTTATTCTATCTGAGTAGTTGTAAATTATAAGTTAAAACTAGTAAAGTTTTATTTTAAGTTTTGATCCGTCTATCTACTCTAGAAACATTGTAAAAACGATGATTACAGACACAATTTTAGCTCACGCTTTTATCGTGACAGCCAATGAAAGCGGGCGATTGCATGCGGGAGTTACTGTGATTGAGACGGTATAGTCGTTCTTTTATTTAAGTTGACGTGAGTACGTTGTTATAAAAATCAGATAGATAGTGCAAATCGTTGCTGAATAACTATTCTACATCATGATTTTTTTGCAGACATGTGCGCTTTGCGAAAATACGTTTTTTACATTTCTGAAGTTTTTCTCCTTACAAAGTCAACATTTTACATTAATCTACAATTATAATAAATTTGTTATACTAAACCACAATGTCGACAAGTTACTTTTTTTTTTCTAAGTACAGTGTTTTAGCATGAGCTCAAAACCTCCCTGATATTCGAACCTTTAATCTGTGGACGTCACATAAATAAAAATCTAAAAATAAGTGTCTCTGGATTTGTTATCCTATTTTCTTTTGTAGAATTTCGATTTTTTGTGCAATAAGAGGCAACAGTACGAAAAAACGTAAAACTATCCCCCTGTTTTGACCCCGATTTCTAACCAACTTTTTGCGCCTGCGAGAAGAGTTGTCCTGGTTATCTCCCCTGTCTGGTTATCGCTACTATCGAACAGCAACCATTGAGAAAGTCGACCTTTCTTATTTATTGGTACACAGACGAAACGTTAACTGAAAATATGGAAATAAGGCAGGTTTTGTCGAATTAAAAGGCTTCATTCGTAGAACAGGCATCAATACAGATTCACATTTAAAAAACGTGGCATCGTCGGAAACGGGCGTCAACTCAAGGGACGTAACTCCCAGGGACCAAGATTAACAAAGCCCGCTAAGGAAATTCAAATAAATTTACTTCTTAACAGCCGCCCCCAAATTTTGAAAACCTTTCAAAATTTGCAATAAACCTATAATAACAAAGCATGCAAATTAGTCAGGACCTTCCTTTGAGAAATCTATAATAAACAGTGTCAAACATTTAGAGTCTTTGAATGGAGTATATATCCATGGCATCAGAATTAGGTTTGAGGGGGTAGTGTTACTGGAGGAATCAGAATTTGGTCATAAGCACATGATCCAAACACAGTTCATGGACACGATCATGTGTTATTATCAGTCTTCACAAGGCGCGACACAGGTCTCAGATAAGTGTGTTCTCCAACACACACTCTCGCGGCTCGTACTTTCCCATCTGAGCTCTGGGGAGCCTCAGTCACCCGTCCAACGAGCCAGTTGGCTCGAATCTGTTGGGGGTCCATAATCATCCCCATGTCATCCACAGAGATGCAGTTATGATCTCTGTGCCATTTACCACGTGGTTGTAGCGTAGGGAGGTATCGTCGGATGAAGGCTTTCCAGAACTGGTCAGCTAACACTTGGCAGTGTCGCCAACGCCTTCTACCCAAAAGCTCATCTTCTGGGTAGACCACTTGTGGAAGTGAGGTGTCTGGTCTTCCCATCAACAAGGAATTTGGTGTCACAGGATCAATGTCGGCAACATCACTGGAGATGTAGCCAAGAGGTTTCGAGTTCAGAATTGCACAGATTTCTGACATCACTGTTCTGAGGACTGGTTCTGTAACTGCTTGAGTTCCAAGGACAGCCTTTAGCCCTTGCTTTACTGATCGGACTTCTCTTTCCCACACTCCACCAAAGTGTGGTGCATAAGGAGGGTTGTACTTGAAGATGATCTTGTGAGGCATCAACTGGTCACGGATGTTTGGGTTCATAGCTTCAAAGGCCTCCATCAATTCTGTGTCTCCTCCTTTAAAGTTGGTACCACAGTCTGATAATATCTCATGGGGTTTACCTCTGTGAGATATGAACCTACGCACACTCATTAGGAAGGCATCAGCGTCCATGTTCTCAAGTAGGTCTAGGTACACTGCTCTTGTTGTCATGCACTTGAAGACAATCCCCCACCGTTTCTCCTGCCTACGTCCTACTTTAACCCACATAGGACCGAAGCAATCAACACCTGTAGAATAGAAGGCAGGCTTGTACAGTCTCAGTCTTGCCTTGAGTAGGTCTGCCATCTTGGGTAGCTTAGACATTGCACGGAGTTTCTGGCATTCCAGACATTCTCTTTGGTGTCTCTTAATAGCTTCACGGCCTCGTAGTATCCAGAACTCTCTTCGGATCTCTGCTAACAGTCTTTCGGGTCCATAGTGCTTGAGCATATCGTCATATCGTTTGATCAATAGTTTGGTGATCTTATGGGTTGGATCTAGAAGAACAGGGTGTTTCACATTCTCAGGAATGTCCTCTGCTTCTCTGAGTCTTCCTCCTACACGGATGAGTTTAGTAGTGGGGTCATACTCTGGAGCTAACCCAATCAATCTACTGGTAGTCAGCACTGGCCTCGTAGCCTTGAGGGCTCTTGCTTCATCAGCAAAGCACTCCTCTTGTACTCTTTGAAAGAGCATCATCTCTACATCAGAGATTGGTATGCGTTCACCAGGCCATCAAAGGTATCGTACTTAGCAGGATCTGGAAGGCTTGATACGTTGGTATTGAACACAACTGTTGTTTTACGCAGTTCGGACTCTGTTTCAGACAGGTCAGTGTCATGGGAATTGGCCTCAGCTGACTGCCATTGTTCAGGTATTTCCCTTAAAAAGGGTGGTCCATTACGCCAACGTGATTCATCACACAGTTCCTTTAGCGATTTCCCTCGGGTCAGGTCATCAGCAGGGTTTTGTTTTGTATTGACGTAATGCCAGTTCTCAAATGGGGTGAGAGACTGGATTTCCGCAACCCTTGTGCCAACAAAAACCTTATAGCGACATGAGTCTGACTTCAACCAGGTAAGGACAGTGGTGGAGTCACTCCAGAGAAAGGTGCTGGCAATTGAAAGGCCTAACTCACGGTTCAAGGTGTCTGCAAGCTGTGCGCCAGTCAGGGCAGCACAAAGTTCAAGTCTTGGCATGGAGAGCTGTTTCTTGGGTGCAACACGGCTTCTGGCAGATACAAAGCTGACATGTACATCATTCTCAGTGTTCTCTGATCTGAGGTAAGCAACTGATCCATAGATGCGCTCAGAGGCATCACAGAAAACATGAAGTTGCTGTTGGATATTGTTTGCTTCGAAAGAAGTGGGGATGTAGCACCTGTTGATACAGACATTGGAGATGTCATCTAGTTCTGATTCCCACTCAGTGAACTGTTTTCGGAGGCTTTGTGAGGTGATCTCTTCCCAGGCTGATTTGCCCTTCCACATATCCTGGATGATAACCTTAGCTCGTGAGGTATATGGAGTGAGGTATCCAATGGGGTCATACTGTGTTGCTAGGACCTGGTAAACTGCTCTCATGTTCAATGTCTCATAGTTAACAGTGCGATGACGATAAGCAAGGGTATCTGAATCACACTTCCAGTGCAGTCCTAGCGCGGCTTCACTGACATCTCCTTGGTCCAGGGTCGACCAAAGTTTAAAGGATGTAGACTTTGCTTCAGGGGGCAAGTCGGACAGTTCCTCTGGCTTGTTACTAGCCCATTGGCGAATATTGAATCCACCTTCAGCAAGAACTTTCCGGAGGTTCATCACGAGGGACTTGGCTTCACAGGGGTCTTTCAGGCTATCAAGGCAATTGTCAACATAAAAGACCTCATCGACACATCTCATCACTTCTGGATGTTGCTGTTCGGCATCACGAGCGTGCTTCATCAGTGCGAACGTTGCACAGCAGGGGCTGCATGTGGTCCCAAAGGGCAGTACTTGCCACTGGTATATTGTTGGTTCTTTGTTGTCATTCATATCACGCCATATGAATCTTAGGGTACTTTGGTCTTCAGGGAGAAGACGAACTTGGTGGAACATGGCTTTGATGTCTCCAGAAATGGCTATCTTGTTTCTTCGGAACCATAGCAAGACTCCAAGGAGGGAAGATCCAATAGACGGACCTGGTAAGAGTTGCTTATTCAGGTTCAGTCCCTTGTATTCAAAGGAGCAGTTGAATACCAAACGAGACTTGTTGTTGTTAGTTACCACATGGTGAGGAATATACCAGGATTCCTGGGACTCATCGGCTTCATCTTTGTCAACCACCTTAACAAATTCTTCATTCACAAGTTTCCTGATGGCATCGTTGTGGACCTCTGTAAGTTCAGGTTTACTGGCATGGTGCTTTTCAGTGCGTCTCAAGTTAGGCATCATGACCTCCAGTGGAACACATAGTGAGCTGGCATCTGGTTTCCGCAACAGTGGTGTGGCGTAATGAAGACTAGTGTCCTCATGATACTTAACAGGTACTCTGACAGTCTTCTCCTCCAGAAGAGACAGGGCAAACTTATCTTCCTTTGACTTTGAAACTTGTTTTGCTGAATAGGGTATAACGTCCATCTGCCAAAGTTTCTCAACTTGTTGAAAGAGGTTATCTTGACCATGGTGGGTTTCAGTGAATAGACAGGCTTCGCTTTGTGAGGTCTCATGAGGGGACGGTCCTTGAAGAGTCCATCCTAGTGATGTGCACACAGCGACCGGGGCACCTGGTGCACCAAATTGTATTGGCTTCACGGGAGTGATAAGGTCTGCATTGTCAGACCCAATCAGGATCATAGGCTTCACATCGGTTATCTCGGGTAGTGGTTTATCCTGTAGATGAGGATACTGGCTTTTAATGGCATCAACTTGATAGGTGTAACTTGACAGTCGAATATCCTCAGAGGTGAAGGCGTTGTCAATCTGGAAACAAACATCTGGGGTATCAACTGAAGAAATGGTGAGCTTAATTGCTTGACCAGGACAGTCAAATCTCCCTCGCTTGATTGTAGACAACAGGATCCTGTCTGGCCTTGAGGGGAGCGAAAGTGATTTCACCAGTGAGGACATCACCATAGTGCGCATTGATCCGTCGTCCAAGATGGCGTGGGTCTTGAGACGACCGTGAGGTCCATGGATGTAGACAGGTACGATTTTTAGCATGACTGGATTGTTAGGCTGGTCCACAAAGAATTGCTTGACCTTTGCTTGGTCTCTGTTTGTGTTAGCATCATGCAATATGGAGAGATGAAGCTTGTTACACACTTGACAGGGTTTGTGGAGGTTACAGGCCTTTAACTGATGCTTACGGGCACATGCAGAACACCGGTTGTTGTCCCGGATCCATTTCCTTACATCTGTGGGGGAAAGCTTTCTGAAATCACAACAATTGGTGATGTGATGGCTTCCATCACAATATCCAGTTCTTTCAGGTTGCTGGTATGGAGAGTGTGAAGGTGGCGTCTGGTTTCGCTGCGGTGTACTGTTTGTAGAGAATACTGCAGTAGGGGTAGGTGGTTTCCTGATGTATGGCACATCCCTACCTAGCCTTGGAGGCTGGTACAAGGTTGCTGCTTTATGTGCAATCTTCTTTGCTCTTGCTTTGGTCCTCAACCAGTCAGACAGGTCAATTAGGGTATACGACTTACAGTCATCAGGTCTCAGTATGCCCTTACTAATGCAATGTTCAACAAAACTATCTCTGGTACCAGGGGGGAGCTTACCAAGTATACGATCAACATGTGAACCACATGTCAGTTCACTTCCATGGGAACCTTCAAGTGAACGGAGCATACCAATGAGGGTACTAAGGGAAAGTGATAGGTTTTCAAAGGCATCATAGTCTCCTATTCGAAGGGGTGGCATATTGAGTATAGCACCAATCTCACTCTGTACCAGCTGTCTTGGTTGACCATAGGTCTCCTGAAGTGCTGCCATAGCCCTTGTGTATGGTTCACAATCATAGAGATAAGCTTCTGCTAAACGCATGGGGGCACCACCTAATCTGTCCAGTAACAGCTGGTGTTTGTATTGCTGAGACACTTGAGATCCACTAACTAAATTGTCAAATGCCATTTTGAGCATTGCAAAATCTCTTTCCGAACCACTTCGAAATGACGGCAAAGTCGGTCGTGGCATGCCGTATGAAGATGCAAGAAGTAGTTCAGATACATTTGGTAGAAGTGGTCGTTCTGAAATTCGTGTAGAAGTGATAGGCATGCACGGAATATTGGTTTGAACTGGTGACACACTAACAGGGCTGTCTAAGTTGAGATTACCAACATCAGCAGCAACATAGGACACTTGTGGAGATTGGAAAGTGTAGACAGCAGGTGGATGCACATCAGCTGGTTTAACTTGGTCATGATGTATGCATTGAGAATGATCAAGGTGAAGAGGTGGGTGAGTTGGAGGAGGGTGAGTGGTAGGCAGTTTCACAACCTGGGGGTGCTCAGTATGAAAATCTTCACTATAACACCTAGCAGCAGGAGGGTTAACATTGTTATGCAAGGCAGCGAGAGGGTTAACAGTGGTAGGTTTGGCAGCGAGAGGGTTAATAGTGGTAGGGTTGGCAGCGAGAGGGTTAACAGTGGTAGTGTTGGCAGCGAGAGGGTTAACAGTGGTAGGTTTGGCACCAAGAGGGTTAATCTCAGGCCGATGCATGACAGATGTTTGCACAATTGATTGGTTGTTAATGAGTGGTTTAGAGGTAAGTGGATGATTAACAGAGTCAATTGCTTGTGTGGTATTACACTGTCTTTGTTCCTGAGTTACAACATAGGTTTGATCTGCCTTTGGTTTTGGAACATACTCAGTAGCACTAGGGTTGAGAGGTATGTCATGCTGTGAAGGTACAGAATCAGTCACGAGCATTGAATTGATAAAATCTAATTCAGCTAAGCTCTTTTCCACAATTCTTATGTCTCTTTCTTTACCTATCTGACTCTGAATTTTTTCTCTTTCTTTGCTAGCCTTTCTCTCTGCTATGCGGGCGTTTGACAACTCACGTTCCGCGTTTATCTGTGCTTCAAAAGCTTTATTTTCAACTTCAGTTATAAGACTGTCAATTTGTTCTTCCTCGGATTGACGACGTTTAAGTTCGTCAAGCTCATTTCGTTTCCTGAGGGAAGCGAGCGCAAGAGCCTGTTTGTCCGACAATCGACTCAAAACACTCGTCGCCGAACGTCTACTTATGTTAGAAAATAAAGACATATGTGTACAGGAATCATCTAGGTCAATGTTCGTTTCATAGTCCTTAAGATATTCTGGGGGATGTCTATCACGTTTCTTATGAACACTTGCTTGTGATTCGGCGGCCATTTTGTTTGGACGCGACATGTAAACATTCAAAGTTCTGTTTGGAATAGCTCATTAATTACACCGTTAATGTCACTCACAAAGATGCATCCGGCTCGCGGGACCATTAAAATATGGAAATAAGGCAGGTTTTGTCGAATTAAAGGGCTTCATTCGTAGAACAGGCATCAATACAGTTTCACATTTCAAAAACGTGGCATCGTCGGAAACGGGCGTCAACTCAAGGGACGTAACTCCCAGGGACCAAGATTAACAAAGCCCGCTAAGGAAATTCAAATAAATTTACTTCTTAACATTAACCGTTATAAAAAAAAGTACATTCCATAAGAAAAAAAACATTATTAGCTTGATAAACTCAGAATCCTAAATCAGATCAATGAAATTTCTTGTTATTGTTTTAGCAATCTACAATTATAATAAATTTGTTATACTAAACCACAATGTCGACAAGTTACTTTTTTTTTTTTCTAAGTACAGTGTTTTAGCATGAGCTCAAAACCTCCCTGATATTCGAACCTTTAATCTGTGGACAAAGGACAAAACCGTAAGAGAAAGCACATTATAACAAATAATTTTTTTTGATGAAAAAAACTAGTAAATACCGAAAATTTAATAATATAAATCACAATCAATCACACACAAGGACACCTGTTTATTGGCATTTAAACATAACACCGACGTCTAAGTGGATATTCAGTATGACCATAGATTCCACTATGTAACCAACTTTAACTTGCCTGGATAAGACTAATAATTATATAAAAGGACAACATGTTTTTTAGGTCATTAAAGTTCTCATGTTTCGAATAGATACTTTGGGCTTATTGATGCAAGTCATGACTTTGATGTGTTGAGCAAACTCGTAGACCTATATATATTGTCTAATGTTCTGATAAAAATAAGCATTCAAACCTAAATGGGTTTGCCACGATGATATGGTAATATCGATAATAGGTTAAATCAACAAATCAATATAAAAACTTAATTATTAAGAAATTAATAATCTCGTTGTTATATTTTTCTGTCCCCGATTCCTGTGACACTCGGAAGTCTGATTGACTGTTCTCTGTATTTGAGTGTTTGTATAAACTTATTCCCAATCCCATAATGCATTGAGCTATGAACATCCTTGACTCGATCTATTGTTAGACATGTCAATTCGCTTTCAGATTTTTGGCTGTAATATCATAAATGATGATCTGAATTTTTTTTTAACAATTTTAAATGCTCTTCATGCATTTGTTTTAACTAAACGGTCCATAAGATTTAAAAAAAATAACAGAGTGTTTGGGGAAAGGTCAGTTTATTGCTGACGAAAGTTACACATATTTAAAAATCCTCCTATAATATACAATCAATTAAAACAGTTTAAAATATCACAATTAAAAAGCTGGGTGGGAGGGTGGTCGCGGCTCGTGCTTCGTCGACTGAGTGAGACTGGGGTCACACGGGCAGGACTGTTCATGCGTTGTTGTATTGCTCCGCCAACCACGTCACAGGTCACGGGTCACCAGTTAAAACAAAATAATCCCCTATGGCTATTATTTATACATTAACTAAACGGTCCATAAGATTTAAAAAAAATAACAGAGTGTTGGGGGAAAGGTCAGTTTATTGCTGACGAAAGTTACACATATTTAAAAATCCTCCAAATCCCCCAACACTTAGACTCTTTGCGCTGCTGCTACAACCATGGCTTTAGCAAAGTTCTGATGCACTTCCCTTTTTATAGTAACGTATCTCTCAAAGGCATTTGACTTCCAGTCACCGTGGAGTTTGATTAATAATGGTGACACACCTAGGCTAAAAGCAAAAGAACAACCCCCTCGCCTAAAAGAGTGCCCACTGTAATCAGCCGGCCGATATCCACAGGCGCACAAGACACTCTTTAAAGCTTTAACAAAAGTAGAGTATGTGAGACAGTTAACTTTATCTGCCTCACGGAAGGTGAATAAATGCTGTTCAGGTGATAGCCCTTGTTGGAGCTCACTCAGTCGCCTGAGAGCCGACACTGGGCACAGTGGTGATTCTGGTACTGCAGATAAGGGCACCTGTAAGACTCTCTGACCGAACTGTATGGTCTTAGTGTGCCTGACGGTCAATTCGACGTAGTTGTTTAACCACATAACATCACTGATACACCAGTGCTTAACATTACTTTTGTTGTCTATCCTTTCTGGTAGCAATGTTGATTTTCTGAAGAAAGTATAGAAGGCTGTAAGACACGCTGCCCAGAATGCTACATTGAAACTGAGACTCATATCGAGTTTTTGATATATTTGTCCTAAAATTACAGGTGTTATTGGGAGTTTTTGGACTGGTGGTTTCCCTTTAAGCCTGAAAATACCCTTCCGAACTAGCCCGAGCGTCCAGTCCGTAAGTGGGTTGTCGAATCCCGCTTCTAGGTGCAGCAGTCTTACCATGTTGAGATAGCCGGGTATGCTGCTTGCGCTGAGTGACCGGGCCAGGAAGGCACAGTATCGTAGTAGTGTTGTTCCACTGGCTGGCACAGGAATAAGGGCGAAGTACAGACAGAAGCGGAAGTAGGTCTTAGTCATGGAGGTGTACGTCTTCTTAGTGGAACAGGCATAAGCAGACTGTTTGTAGAGGCTCACTTCATTGTCTAGTCGCTGCAACTCCGTGCCCACTGGTCCTGTAAAAACAGCATAGACTTTAGGGACATATGATCACAGAATATATTGAAACCTTGTTCGTTCAACCACTGTTTATTTCTAAGCACATGTAATCGGGATAGTCGGTCACTTGTCACATTTTCTACTCCCGGAATATGTCTAGCTGTCAGATAGAAGCCATGCATGGCCGACAACCAAAACAGTTTGCGAAGTATGGTCATGATCACAACGTTTTGAGATGTTCCCTTGTTTATACAGAACATAGTGGTACTATTATCAGTGTATACAACTATATGCCGACCGCTCCACGCCGATGCCCAACGTTCAGCAGCCACGCCCACTGTTGCTAGTTCTTTCACATTTATGTGCGCTTCGCCAATTTCGCTCATGTCCGCACCAAAAGCTGTGTAGAACCAATCGCCCTGAAATACACCGCCGCCGCCGATTTCGCACGCATCAGTTGTAAAGTCATCATAAGTTATCGGCTCACCCTTAACTGCAAAGGTTGTACCGTTAAAACTACTACAGAAATCAACCCACCACTGAATGTCTTCTCTGGCCTCTTTATTTAAGGTCACGTAGTGATGTTTATTTCTAACGGTAGCACTTAAGTCAATCAAACGTCTGATGAACGTGCGTCCGCCACGCACTGCACGTGCAGCCCAGTTCAGCTTGCCTATCACGCTAAGCAATTGACACTTTGTTGTCTTCCGCTTACCGACAATGTTATGTAAACACTGATGTAATTCCGTTAGCTTCTGTTGGGGTAGAGTTAGGGTGCTCCTTACACTGTTAATCTCGATTCCCAGGAAAACCATTACTTGAGTAGGTGGGACGTACTTTTGGTAGTTTATAGTGAACCCTAGGCGCTCAATGAGCTGTCTTAGACACTGTGCGGCTGTCGCACACTCTGTTTCTGTGGCTGCTATCACTAGGAAGTCATCCAAGTACACAATCGCAACACTAGACCCAATATTTCTACGATTTAACATGCGAGTAATGCTAGAACTTAGCCTTTGAAATATTTCAGGGCTCTTTGATGCGCCGAATGGTAGCCTTGTGTCCACAATGTATGTTGCAACCCTGTCATTTAGAAACTTCCACTTTAGACCAAGAGCATTATAACAGTCTGGATGGACAGGGACACTACGATAGGCATGTTTAAGATCTATCTTTGCCATATACCCGTCCCTTGGGAGAAGGGATACAGCCTTATCTATACTATCATAGGTCACATGATTTGTACTCACATAGTCGTTTACACTCTCGCCCGGTGGTCTGCTGCAGTCGTGGATCACTCGGATGTCGCTAGAGTCAGACTTGGGTACCGCTCCGAGTCCACTGATGATCGTAGGCTTATCTGCGCACACAAGGTAGTGACCAAGGTCTATCTCCTGCTGTATCTGTTGCTCGACCTTCACTACATTCTCCTCATGGAGGGCAGATTTAGAGTTCTCACTGGTGACATCCACAAGATCAACATTCTCATCTACTATCCTAAACCCATTTCGAACTGCACTAAGTATAAATTCCCTATCGCAGTCGCCCTCTAGTTCCTTTTCCCAGATATTTGCTGCCCTAGTGAGGGGGTTGGGCTGTAATTGCTACCGTCGGGTGAACTTGTTGGTCTGTCCTAAACTAGACGAGTCGTGAGTGAACTCCGGGTGGGGACCCTGGCACCGAATACACACATGGGCATATCTGCATTTGACAAAGCGACATCCTGATTGATTTTGAAAGTTAAGACAGATTTCCTTACCCTCCGCCGAAATTGGTTTCCTATGAGTTTCACGCGAGCGCCTAATTTCTTTCTTCTCCAGATAATAGAACATCGTGTGGTAGTCTATATCCGACCAATTCTTCACAGACCCTGCCTGACTTCGCCTATGCATGTGATCAAACAGCATTACTGAAGGGTTGGTATGTTGCTGGAGGTAATCTCCGATGTACGATGTATAGTTTAGGTAGTCGAGTATTTCTGATTGGCTCAAATTTTTATCTTTGATCAATTGAATAAGAATCCTGGAGTTTGCAGATAACCACTGAGCGACTGAAACTTCTTCTGGCTTTAATTTTGACCTAGCAGTACGAATTGATAGCTTCCTTCCAGTTTCTGATAAGTCTAAAAGATCTTCGTTATCTTCTACTACACATTTTGGTTTGGTTATAAAATCATAGATATACAAAGGTTTAGTATTGTCACCTGCACGCTGTTGCTTGACTTGGTCTTTGTTTTCTGGGTTGGTTTGTAAGATGTCAGTCATAGTAGACGAGCCGATAGCATCGAGAAGAGTGTTGAGTTCTGCGTTGTTAGCTAGCTCACGGGTGGTGACCGGCGTCGCGTCTTCACGGTGTTGGCCGGGTGTGGACTGAGGTCCGCGTAGGGAAACAATTGTCTTCTCGAGCAGCTTACGTTGGGCCAGTTTAAGGTTAAGGCTTTCAATGTCAGTTTTATTCAGTTCAGCCAATTCTTCGGGGGCGGTAAATTCTTCTTTAACAAGTTTATTAATTGAGCTTTCAGTGAACCCCCTCTCTCTCAGCCATGAGTCGAGGGCTTCGTTCTCTCGCTTACTCGCCATGCTGCAGCTTCGCGGCTCGTGCTTCGTCGACTGAGTGAGACTGGGGTCACACGGGCAGGACTGTTCATGCGTTGTTGTATTGCTCCGCCAACCACGTCACAGGTCACGGGTCACCAGTTAAAACAAAATAATCCCCTATGGCTATTATTTATACAGATTTTGGGTAATTTTTGTTGAGGATTGATAACTCACGGTGTGTAATTGTCTCTTTAAATCTGACCAAAAGAACAAGATGACTAATGATTCAATGTTGATTTATACAAAGCAATACGACTGAGACTGCATCTTCGCAAAATAAAATAATTGTTTTCGCAACTGGCATATCTGCCATGCGAGACTAACCCACCCTGTTCATGAACTCGTTAGTGACATTTAATGAAAGTCTCCCACAGTTTCATTTATACAGATGTTAACATTTACAATGTGCCGAGTATAGTACACAGAGTTCTCTCCCTTGACCAAGTTGAGCGTCTGTTGTTTTTTAAAGTGCAATGATTATATTTACACCCCTTGGGCGGTTATATCAATTTCAATTGGTTTTAACTCACAAATACCTTCTTATATGTGTTTACCCCTTACACCCCTTGGAAAGTTATTGGCTTTATTTTAGTTGAATATACCATGAGCTCCATCCGCGTAGGTTGGTTATCTCATAACCACCTTGGTCGGTTATAAGATTGTAAACAATTGCAAACAACTGGACCTACAAAATTTGTTTTTTTTATCAAACAAGAAAGTTAAGATTTATGAACAACGAAAGTGGAATTCGAACCATTGGACCTCTATGTTGTCAAGCTGCAATCTTACCATGCAAGTTGTTGTAAATTTGTGTGTGTCATGTCTGATTTTTTATTTTCCCCTATAAATATATACTTATATTGCAATAAAATAGTTTTTAAAGTAAGGAATCAGGTTTTTGGTTCTAAAACCCTTTTCAGTGGGTATTGTAAGTAATCTAAAATAGTATTCTTATCCTGAAGACATATCAAACCCACAAAATGGATCACTAAAATGTTTTTCAATTATTTGTATGTATTAAAACCAATTTAGTTGAAACACCGTTGTAAAATAGTTTTTATTGTAAGAAATCAAGCATTTATTTCTAAAACCCTAATATGGGGGTATTTCAAATTGTTTTTTGTTTTTTTCCGCGAATGATATCAGTAAAAGGTTTTTAGATTAATTGTTATTAAACAAATTAAGTTGAAACCATTGCAGGAGTCTTCCGCGGGAGTGTAAGTCAAATAATAACCTCGCCCTCGCGAGGTTATTTTCCATAACCCCTCGGTACCAGGTCATTATTTACTACTAACCCCTCTGTACATGGTAATTATTTACTACATAACACGCATAAGAAACAGGTATGTTACCCACCCGGCTCGGTCACTCCAGGGGTAGCATGCTGAGATGAATCTTTCTCCACCACGGGCAACACAGTTTGTGTTGTCTGATCCATCTCTGGCGTTGCCGTGGTTGTTTGTGTGGTGGCTGTTCTTCTAAAAACAATTATTCATTCATTTATAAGAATGTTACTGCAAAAATAGACCAATAAAACTGTTTAGTCACCATGACAGCATGAAAGTAACAGAAAATTACCGAACTACAGTCTCTTTCAGATGTTTTAAATTTTCTGTACAGACTTAGTTGATAAGAATTAAAGAAACTTCAAGAAAGTTACAGCTAATGATTTCACCTGTGATAAGCAGAGAAGAAATATTAAACAAGAAAATCTTCAGATTAAATCATACACTTATCATTGTTCAGATAACATGCAGTCTAAAAGTAGATGATAAGCTTTAAAGGCACCACTCGACCGCGTTTTGTCAGCCATTTTGAAACGTTAGCACCCTAATACAGGGCATTTGGTGCGGAGTAACGTTCACCCAAGAGGTTTCTGCGGTCGATATAAAAGTTATTTGAAGGGTGACATGTGTTGGAAACAGGACAAGTTTTGCTGAGAAATGTATAACTGAGAGGTTTAAGTGTTTGTGTACGAGATGTCACTAATTTGAAGCGATAATTTTGACTTAACTCTGAAGCGAGTCGAGATCGGCAATATGGATGCCTTTATTCCTTTACTCTATATACATATTGGGGACGGATCTTTCTTACCAACGTTTTACCTACATTTTATTTACGATATCGGGTTCCTGTGGTAGAGAAGGGGTTGTATATATTTATGGGTGGGTTAGAGAATATGTTGTGTATAGTGAGTGAGTTATTGTTTAGCGCCGCTTGGGCAGTATTGCAGCGATTTGTATATAGTTGGGTGGGGCATAGAATTAGTGGAGAGAAATGGGTTGTATAGATAATGGGTGGGGCATAGAATTGGTGAAGAGAAATGGGTTGTATAGATAATGGGTGAGGCATAGAATTGGTGGAGAGAAATGGGTTGTATAGATAATGGGTGGGGCATAAAATTAGTGGAGAGAAATGGGTTGTATAGATAGTGGATGGGGCATAGAATTAGTGGAGAGAAATGGGTTGTATAGATAGTGGGTGGGGCATAGAATTAGTGGAGAGAAATGGGTTGTATAGATAGTGGATGGGGCATAGAATTAGTGGAGAGAAATGGGTTGTATAGATAGTGGATGGGGCATAGAATTAGTGGAGAGAAATGGGTTGTATAGATAATGGGTGGGGCATAGAATAGTTGGAGAGAAATGGGTTGTATAGATAATTGGTGGGGCAGAGAATTGGTAGGGTTCAGAATAGGTCCAATTGTAATGAGTGGGTTTATTTCTCCATATGAAGTTAAAAGATCTTTTTGGCAGTTTTTCAATGACAATCTTTTTGGGATTTGGTAAAGATGAAAATAACTGATTTGGAGAAATGGAGAAATAAACCAGACAAGGTAAAGAGAGATGTAATGATCTTAAATCGAGAGCATGGGGGGATAAAAGCACCAAATATCAGAAAAATTATATCGTCACAAAAATTAAAATGGATTAAAAAATTAGCGAAAATGACTTTAAATGGACACATCTCTTTTATAATCAACATAAAATGAAAACGCCCTTCTCCTAACGGAAAGTGTTTTCATAAGAAATAACTTAATCCCCTCCTCTACTAACTCATTTTTGAAAGATATCCTCTTGGAATTGTCAGACTTCATATCCATGAATAAAAGAAAAATTGTAACTGAGAAGGAAATTCAATGTCAGTCAATATGGAACAACGACAGTATTAACATTGATGGTCACCCGTTTTTATATTATGACTGGTATTGTAAAGGTGTAGTTTATGTGAACGATTTGCTTCATGTCGATGGCAGGCTGTTAACTTTTGAAGAATTTTCAAATACATTTCCAATAAAGACTAACTTTCTAACTTATGAATCAGTGAAAAGAGCCATAATGACATGTACTTGATCACTGAACATAAAGCAATTAAAAAACAAATTACCTGATCCTATTTATCCTTTTAACATATCAAATATTGATACTATCATTGGGAATAAAAAACTATATGCCTTCCTTATTCATTCAAAATTTGTTCGCTTGCCAAGCTATTCAAAATGGGAAAAAATCTTACAAACTGATTTTACTGAAAATGATTGGAAAATTTTAAACATCATTGCTAATAAATGTTCTAAGAGCACAGACTTGAAATGGTTGCAACTCAGAATTATTCATAATATCCTTCCGACAAGACAATTTCTTCATAAAATTGGTTATACGCCCTCACCTTTTTGCCGATTTTGTAAGACAAAACTAGAAAGTATCAACATTATGTTATGGGAATGTAAAATTATCTTCAAACAATGGAAAGAAATTGAATCATGGTTGAATTCAGTCCAGCTAAATCTAGAATTTACAAACATAGTTATTATATTGGGTATGAAAGGAAAAACAATAATCCTGTTAATGCAATCATTTTATTAGTCAAACAATATATTTATAAATGTAGCAAAAATGGTTATAAACCTAAGTTGGAATACTTGAAAAATGAAATTGCACGTTACTATGACATGTCCAGATATGTTTTTCTTTCAACAGGAACTGAAGAAATGTTTTTCAAATTTTGGTCTACATCTATTATTAGGTAAATAATGCTATGAAATAATTTTTTGTCAGCAAATTGTGGATTTTAATGTTTTAATGTATTCATGTATCCTTTGTGTTTGCTATGAAGTTGTATTTGCCTGTATCCCAAAATATGGAAAATAAAAAAATAAAGTAATGAGTGGAGTAGAGAATGGGTTGTAAGTGGTCACCTGCAACTATCCATTAAACCATGAGCCGTTGAGAAACAAAAACATTAAGACGTAGATGGATGGCTGACGTCCTTGGTAACGAGTGCCACACCTTTATATTCTAATTCAAAACTATCTGGGTCAATATTTCGCAATAATCTCAAACAATAACAAACATTATTTCATTTAACATATAGTAAAGGATAGATATATCTCAGTACTTACGTACGTATCATACATCTACTTAAACGTTTTTCTCGTGAAAACTTAAATAGGTAAGTTATGCCTCGTTTACACTTGCCCGCAAAATGGCTAAGCCGTATTCCGCTGTGCTCCGCGTATTGCGGAAGAAATCGTACAGTGAAATCAACAAATTGGCCTGTCAATAAAGTTTTTCATGAACGCGCGTACACCGGCTTATTAAGGATTTTGACCACTTGTAAGCGATCTTCCGTGCTCTTACGCCATTGTCCGGATTTTTAACCATCAAAATCGTACGCATTGCTCCGCCTTTATCCGCAGCCTGCCGCCATTGTCCACCAAAGCAAACTTCGTATTCACCAATTTGCAACATATTCCGCCGATGGTCCGCCAAGTTTCAACTCGATCCGATTTGGACAAAACAGAATCCTCCATCCGCCACCGAGTACCACTCCCTACCTCTCTCTACCGCTAATTGCCGCAGTATACGCATGCGGAACCAGGCGAAATCAAGCGTGCACACATTTTGGGGTCACGCGTGAGCACGCTACAGCCCCTATATAAGTACCAGGTATTTTCTTTGCCATTCAGCAACAAGATGTCAAGCTGTCACCATCGAAATGTTATGAGGAAGTCATAGAGAAGTAGAGAGGCAACAGAGAAGACGAAGAATCAAACTTGCAGGAGCAGTTTGTTTGGTACTTATAGACGTTTTTGAAAGACAAGAGAGACAACGACAGATTGAACAGGATGACCGTAAGAAGAAGACTAGAAAGACCAGGTCAGAGAATGGCTGTCCAGAAGGCCTGACTATGACCATCTTCCTACGCAGAGCTTAAAAGGCCAGTTTCCAAACTGTCATTTTATGCCTTGCTGCATAGCCTTGAGTTTTCTGTGCTTGCTCTCTAGTCTGTAGGGGCACTATAGCAGCACAGAAAAGTAAAGTCTCTGCAGCAAGGCATAAAATGACAGTTTGGAAACTGGCCTTTTAGGCTCTGCGTAGGAGGATGGACTATGGCCAATATCACCAGTTGCTGACAGAATTCCATAGAGAAGATATCAGAGGCTACAAGAATTTCCTGCGCATCACACCAGATATGTTTCACGAAATAGTTGAAAGGCTCACCCCCTACCTGGAAAAGAAAGCAAACTTCATGAGGCAACCACTGGAAGTAGGTATAAAACTGGCAACCACCCTCCGCTTCCTGGCCAGTGGTGACTCCTATCAGTACAGTCTCCGGGTGCATGTTAGCACAATATGGAAGTTCATACCTGAAGTGTGCCAAGCCATCGTAGAAGTGTACAAGCCTGAAGTTCTGGTGTGTCCAAAGACCCCAGAAGAATGAAAGCAAGTGGCCGAGGGTTTCAGCACTCGCTGGAACAACCACAATTGTCTGGGCGCAATAGACGGCAAGCATGTAGCCATGAAGAAACCACCATCTGCAGGATCATTCTAACTACAAACACTTTCAAAGCATAGTAAACTGAATGCCAAAAGAAACTTTGCACCATTTTGTAATGATTCTGATTGAAGAATGAAAAACGATAGAAATTTAAAACAAAGTACCTCTTATTACTCAATCATTTGTGTAAACAACCAGTGAATTCAAATTTAAGGCTGGAAACCCAGTTTTGCACTTATTTGATCTGAAGTGGGCAGGGGTCATTTGGTTATTCAGACGTTCGTTGAAATGATGTTTTTGCAATAATTTCGTTAACGTACTAAAATGTGCTACTTTAGTACCAGGTTTGAACAGCCCGAGTGTTATAACTTCCAAATCTGCCATGATAAACAAAAAGGGTCAAACGTTAAATTACGTCTGCTGTCAGCAGGTTCAACTTTAGATTTTGTCTGCATCGTAGCTTTTCCACTAATGGGAATGTGTGGACACAAGTCTAACTTGACAATTGACACATCTTTGAGCCGTACAAATGGTAACCAACTTTAAGAGCTCAACAATCGCAATTAAATCTTGTTTTTGCATGCCCCTTCTGACGTTATAACTTTTTTTATAAAATTGCCATGTTTCGATGTTTAGTGACCAATATCTATCAACTTAGCAGTCGAGGAGCTCTGATTAGATCTGTCCAAGTTCATCAAGTCCACGAGAACATAACAACATGCCGACCTTTGAAACGTCACGTGATTATGACATTTTTGCCATTTCTACAAAAATGTATGAATATTGCTCAATCAAAAGTTTTAAACTTGAAAGTGTGGGTTACAACAATGTCATTGCCAACAATGAAAATTTAAATATGAGATCGTTTTTAAAATTTCAGTTTTAAAATTGCAAAGTTTCTTTTGGTATTCAGTGTACTTATGGCACTCGTTGATTCTGGTTACAAGTTCCTGTATCTGGATGTTGGTGCAGAAGGAGGAACTTCCTGAAGATACCATGGTGGCATATGGCTTGGAATTTTCCGTTTACATTTGTCCGCGTTTAGTAAAAATGGTTTGCGCATACACTTCACGCGATGTTCCGTAAGCAAATTGCGGAGGCGATTTTCAAACTGGTTTGAAAAAATCCTCCGCTGTTTTCCGCACAGTAGGCCTACGCCATGATAAACCCAATTAAAATCTTATCTATAGAACAGTTTACGGGATGATTTTACCTTTATCCGCTTGGTGTACTCTAGAACAAGATTTTTGGCGGGCCCTCGCGGAGGCATTTTGCGGGCAAGTGTAAACGAGGCATGACTTCGATCTATGTCAGCAGCACCGAACAACGTCCATAACAACAGTACAATTCTATCTATACCAGTAGACACATCTAAAACTACGTAATAGAATCGACCTCATCAGGAACCGGTACATGTATAAGTTGTGTCATAACGCGAGATATCCTAGTGTCCTTAAATTAAACTAAGCACTGAGAAAAATGGAAAAATATCGTTAAAAGGGAAATATCAACTTACCCTTGATAGATTGTCACGTACCCGTTTCAGCCCTCGGGTATTTCCGTAAGGGGATTCCCCTTGATATCAACGGGCAACGGATAGAATGTACATGTATTTACCGTGTCCATTTGCCCATCTTTTTAAACCCTTGGATTCGTTTAGGCTGACCTTTTTAAGCCTTGGATAGACCCGGGCGACTATTCGAGGCAGACTTGATTTCTGTCATTTTGTCTATTTTTTAAATTGTCTAAAACGATTTGTTTCAATAGGGAACAGCCGCAATATAGTCTGATCAAATCGACTCTCCCCATTACGAGAAGAAACACTGGCCGAGTCCCAACCCCCATAGAGTCAACATGTTTAAAATGTTATTCCTCGGAGTAAGGTGGATTTTAATCAGTCAGCATGAAACCCAACGGATATATAAAAACTACCCTCACTTATTTCTTCATATAAAAGTATGTTATACTTAAATCCAGTAGCAAGGGCCTGACTCAACTCCAGCAGTTTCAAACCCATCTGTTTATAAATAGATTCAACTATTTACATTACAAAATACACGTACTATTCAATTATGTAACTTGGGCAATTTTCTTTTCAGAATTAGAAATATGCAACTTATCTTTATTAGATTAATAATTAGTACATGCTCCTTACATCACGCCTCTAATGACTTGAAATATTGCCTCACTCGCTCCCTACATCATACGTTTGTGAATATTTGTAAACCTGAATACACCAAGCCATCCGGTTATATTATACTATCTCGCTATCACGGAATAAAAGAATTGAAGTTTCTTATCATTTATTTTCGACAATACAAAAGGCTGTGACTTCTAGTTAAGGCATATTGTTAAGAGATTTACGGAAAACCGTATCCATGTTTGTAAGGAAGGAACGATGTTGTATATGATACACGAGCAACGTTTTAACAGCATCTCTTAAAGGGGCAGTAGCACGTTTTTTGACAATCTTTTCTTTTTTTTTTTTTTACTGATAATTGTAAGTTAATGCTAAATGTATTACTTTGATAGTGTCAAAACTCTCATTACACAAACCAATCATCCATAGTCAGAGAACAAAGTATGAAGATTCACATAAAATCCATTGGTGGCCATTTTTGTGTGAACACCTTTAATTCATTTTGTGTAAGAAAAGGAATCTCATGGTTTAAATTTACATAATATATTTGATTTATTACTGCTCCATTTAGTTTAAATACACTGTCTTTCAATTAGAACCATTTATTTTCATTTTCCTGACATCACCTTATATTCCCTCAAAAACGTGCTACTGCCCCTTTAAAATTGATTCAACATTTAGTGCGATAAAAATATTCGAAGATCCAATCCTATGTTCTCACATAATCAATTATTACAAACGTTTGCTTTTCACAAACAACTTTTGTTTATATTAACAAGAAACGCTGACATTTGTTCTGAAAGACTTCATCAAATTGCGATGTCTTGTCTCCGATTTGATAAATATAGAACCTTTAACCGTAAATATCGCATAGGCCTATACATACGTTATATGTTTCTAATAACTTACCGTCCATTACTGTTTGATGTCTTTGAAATTTATCGATAGACTGGTGCGGCATACACATTAATTAAGCAAAAATCAGTCTGAATGAAATCGACCGAGGCAAACATTTTTTTTTTAAATGACTCTATTTTGGGGTTCGAACTCAATTCAGTCGGGATTTCCTCTTGTGGATTGGAAGCTCTTTTGATAGCTAACAGAACGAGTTCGATTCCCGGTAAGATCAATAATATGAAACTTTTATTTGCCGGAACACGGTTGTTTTTAATCAGACTGAACAAACTTGCATGTTCAATTCTTGTCTTCGAAAACAATACATTACATAGTCAGGAACGTTACCAATTTTCACATGAATTATCAAGATAAGAAATCAGTGGAACACTATCGTTCTTGAATTTGATATTACATACATATTTACAATAAACTTGTACTTGCTTATGTTCCTAGGCCAAAGTATTCATGGATTTTTTTATCAATTTTATTTCTAAAGAGACTTATTTTCCTTTTGTTTGAGTTTCATGTACGAAACGGAATTCGGAATTTATTCTAAACCCTTAAAAAATTCCCAACAACGTTTGAAACAATAAACAAACCAGTTTTGAAAACATTTCTCTTAGCTTTTTCAAGTTGACAATCTGAACAGTTTCCATATAGGCTTATCAATCTTACATGTTTTGTAAATGATCACGATACTTACATAGTGTTTTCTCTTTATTTTTTTTTTCGGAGTAAATGATTTTTAATCTATATATCCCGGTTCGCTTAAGCAGTATATTTCAGCATTCAGCGACTTCGTTTTCTACATTATCTCACATATGAAACACAGACAGCAAAATCCACATTTCATCATTGCGTCATAGCTCCTTAAATCTACTTGATACACTCGATATTGATTATGATATCTTGAGGTGCTTTTGAAATTAGACACCTTAAGCCCTGTTTATACGGCGAGCGTTTGCATATGAGTAAATCATTACACCTATGCAAATTTACTCATATAATTAAAATTCGCCGTATGGACGCATTTGCACATATGTATATTTTACTACCGTGAGCAAATTTGCACCTAGTCAGGGGCAGGTGTAAATTCCATACTACCGTGAGTAAATGTCGATTTTTTTACTACACAAAGTAAATCTCGCTGTATGAACAGGTAGCAACTTTGCTTAGGGTTAGCAAATGTCTTTTTTTATTCCTGGTAAATTGTACAGCATGAATAGGGAATGGTAACTATGAGTATTATACAGTAATACATTACCAAGATGTACAAAAAAAGATAGAGTTTAAAACCAATAACCTAGAGCATTCACATACTTTCACAGTGATTGGGAAGGACACTTTTGACAATGGGCCATTTTCATGGCTTTTAGTAATTTTCTGCATTTTAAAGGGGCCATTGCACTTATATCAATAGTAAACTTCAAAATTTTAATGGGCCATTTTTTCAGAAAATGTGCAAATGGCCCATGGCCCCTGCCCTTCCTAATCTCTGCAGTTTCATACACACTACAGGCTAGAAGCTATGTAGAATGGAATTAGAGAAGATTTTCATAAAAAGTCAATTTCTGATAGAATTCGATATGTTTTGATTTGCAAAAGTGTCCAGGTTTTTCTATCTGATAGTAGAATTCACCTCGTCTTGAAATTGTTTAATGTGTGGTGGACTATTTTGCATTATACATCTATATATGTGGAATTTAGCTAGTGAAAGTATCAAATCCAAGATATTATCCCTTTTAAAATTTGGAGAATATCAAAAAAGGATGAAATCTATAGTACAGTATTTACAACCCAAATATTATGCTTTATATTGTTATATTAGTCACATTTGAATGTCTGTGTGTGTCGAACTGTTTATGTAAAAATTGTACCCGTTGAAAAGAAATTAAATCATAAATAAAAGTACCGAGGGTACAGAAGCTCACCTTAAAATGAATGATGTGGTAAAATTATTTAATTATACATGTAACCATCTTTTATATAATTGATTATGGCTGCCATCATGATTTTTTTATCTTTTAAAATACTAGTCTTCTTTTGGAAACGACTAGAGCTTGAACAAACATTAATACACGAATGATATAATCATGATAAGTTAAAAAGCAGTAGGTTTTTGTATAACTTTTTTGTATATCTATGGCTGAATTGGTGACCATCTTGTACTTTTTAATCTTCAAAATGCTACTTTTATGTGGGCATCCGTATTAATTTCATTATGATATCTTGATTGGTTTAGGTGTATCCATTTAAATGTCATTCATTACTTACAGGATGGTGGCCACTTACATTTGTTTTGTAGTGAATCATTAATATGATTTCAAGATTATTTCACTGATGGTTATGCTGCATGGGATATTGAGAATCCCAAAAGTACAGATTTTTCAAGGAAAATGAATGACTGATTGAGAGGAAAGTCATTAACACAGCAATGCATAAGACACGTTTATTTTGTTCACATAATATTTACATGTCAAGTGACCATGAGATGTCTTTCATTAAAGTATCAATTTATTTAACACTCATACAGTACTATAATGGTAAACATTTTTGCATTGTCAAATCAACAGAGAGATATGACAAATCAAATTTCCTTACTTTTCTTACTAAACCCTTTTCAATTTTTTTCATATTTATTACACATCAACTTATCATGTAGATTGCTAAACACAAGGCTTATTGTAGACAAGTTTTGTGTAAGTTGTTATTCTTAGAAAGAACATATCACTGTCATGAGAATACAAGTCCATAACTTTTATTGCATACACATGGGCCATGGCCATATAGCATAATGCTCTGCCATATCAATTGGGTCAAGTTGATTATGCAACAGACTAGCAGCTGACACTGTGATGCTAGCAGCCTGCCTTGGGATGTGTATTAGTGGATAGTGGAATATCTGAGGTGAGGTGAGGTGAGATGGGGTTTATCGCCGCTTTCAAGAGTATTTCACTTATATCGCGGCTGCTAGTATTATTGCAGGGAGAAAGCCCGCAACACTATTGTGGCTATGCGTTGCGGTGAAACCTGCGAGCATCGGCTGGAACTAGCAACCATGGGTGTGGAATATCTGAACTCTGGTTGACCCCTTATGTGTGGTATTTAAAGGAATATACGGTAAGGGAGATACCATTGTTTAAAATTTAACATGTTTAATGTGATTTGGTTTTTGCAGCTAGTTGCCATAAAGATTTTAAACAAATTAATCAATTATGTTTGTCTTTCATCTTAATTTTTTTTAGAAACACTTAAAAATATAGAACAACTTGCACAACAATCTTAAATATTCCATATTTAAGATAATATTATGATTAGTAAGTTCAAATTAGAGAATTTATATGGTGCCAGTGATCACTTGATGAAAGCTTAAAATTTAATAATAATGATGTGTCATCTGCAGCTGAAAAGTCAATATGGCTGCCATGGCGGCCATCTTGGATTCTCAAAACTGAAACGTCTACCTTTCTGTGAGGAATCACCATGGGTATAACATACTACAATTTCAGAATGATATCTGGATTCGTTTAGAAGGAGTAGTCTTTTTCATGAAATCTAATTGAAAATTCAATATGGCTGCCATGGCGGCCATATTGGATTCTCAAAACTTAAACGTCTACCTTTCTGTGCGGAATCACCATAGGTATAACATACTACAATTTCAGAATGATATCTGTATTGGTTTAGAAGGAGTAGTCTTTTTCATGAAATCTAATTGAAAATTCAATATGGCTGTCATGGCGGCCATCTTGGATTCTCAAACCTGAAACATCTACCTTTCTGTGAGGAATCACCATGGGTATAACATACTACAATTTCAGAATGATATATGAATTCGTTTAGGAGGAGTAGTCTTTTTTGTGAAAGTTTACGGACGGACGGACGGACGGACGGACGGACAGACAGACGGACGACGGACGAAGCGCCATGACATAAGCTCACATTTACTTTGTAAAGGTGAGCTAAAAAGAAGTCTACAGTAGATATATTACGTGCACGTTGGCACTTTGATTCAATCCATTCTGAAAAGTTGTTCCAAAAAGTTTTGCTCCCCCTACAGTCCCAAAAAGATGTTTTATAGTTTCTGGTCCAGCCTTGCAAAAAGTACATAATCTATTGTGAACAATGTGCATCTTAATTAAGAATGAATTAACAGGTAGAAGTCTATGGAGCAATCTGAGTTGAAACCATCTTAGGGTCTGGGGTAGTTTGTGTGCTTAAACAAGAAGGTTTACAGTGATTAAGAGTTGTTCTCACCATTTTTCAATGGCTTTCTGATTATCCTCAGTTTGAGTTATGACATAACAGTATTTCTTTGAACTTTTTTTGCAAGCAAAGATATCACTTATAGCAATATTTGTATCATTTGTTATTTACAAGTTTGAATCCTTTTTAATACCTAATTGTGTCAAGTATTTAATCACTGATCTTATAATTCTATGAAATTCTTTCGCCTTAATCTTACATCAACACTTTTTTTAGAGCTTTTACGCAATTGCAACCTTTTTCGAGATCTAGGGGCTTTTCCAGAGTGTAAGCTGACGGCGAAAGATGGTCTTTTAGTTTTATCGCAAATCATATGCATAGTTTCTCTCCTCATTCGGAAGCAACTCCCATTAAAAGGATTCAAAACATCATCTTCAAACCACTTGTTTGGTCGCAGATTTCTTCGACATTCCCTAAAATTGGCCAGGCTAAATATTAGACAAGCACTAACGAAAATGGATATTTACTGGGTCTCCGGAAAGTTTCGAGTCTTACCCTCTCCCATCTTCCTACGCAGAGCCTAAAAGGCCAGTTTCCAAACTGTCATATTATGCCTTGCTGCAGAGACTCTACTTTTCTGTGCTGCTATAGTGCCCCTACAGACTAGAGAGCAAGCACAGAAAACTCAAGGCTATGCAGCAAGGCATAAAACTGACAGTTTGGAAACTGGCCTTTTAGGCTCTGCGTAGGAAGATGACCCTCTCCATGATTATTGGTAAATGATATGTATCGTAAGCACTGAAAACCCAACTGCTCAGGCGACATAAAACCCCTATGAACGCATAGCAAAATACTTTTACACACGTGTGTATATATACTAAGGCCGCCGTATAAACAAGGCTTTAGACAATGATATGATTTTTTGTTAAGAACGGTAGCCTATCAACAAAGTCCATTGCTTCTTAATTTTTTCTTTTATAATCGTGAAATTGTTTTGAATTATATGTGAGTCTGTTCCCTTTATAATGTGACGTTTTAGCATTAATAGTTTATGTTCTTCCAGAATTTGAATTCGTCCATAGTTTTGATAAGGTTACTCTTAGAGTTTTATTAAGTTTGACGATAAAAGAAAAGACAATTGCAACTGAAAATTCAATACTAGTCAGTTGTCTTGACAACCCATGTCTTTATGATGTTTAGATGTATAACATATGCTTAATTTTCAATGAATGGTAGTTAGAAAAATATTGGTGCAATTTGACCAAAAATGGGGAAATTTGATCAATTTGACTGGCTCCCGGTCCTCGACCATTCTTGATACTCCAGAGTTTAAGTTCCGATAATATCTCCACTAACCTCTGGAACCAATATGGGCTCAATGCGCTTCATAAATTCTCTGATGGCTGAATCCTTAATCACACACAACCTGCTGTTAATACATAAGGTCTTAGGTTGGGTTATGAGATATCTCTCATGGTCCCAGTTAACCGACCAAAGCCAAGATTTATCAGAACATTGGGCACAATCTCAAAATGTGAAAATACATTTCAGGACAAACGAACCGCAATGAGTACACCATGTAAACATCACAATAGATAATGGAAATGACGTCGCTCTATTGCCTTAAACAGTGTATTTTATGTAAGAATCTACTGCTCATTGACAATTCTTCCATAGAGGGTGTCGGGGATTTAGTGTCAGTTATATGAAGAGTCAACTGAAAAGCTACGAAATGCCAAATCTAAAACATCTGAAAAGTTGCGAGTCCAGATTTACAGATTTGAAGGCTCTTATCCAGAAGACTATGGAAGGCACTCAAGAAAGGTTTGTTTATCACCTTGAAAACAGTGTTGACCATTTTAACGGGCAAAGCATAGAGTGCATGTGGAAAACATGCATAGCAATTACAATGCATACCACATTAGTCAGGAATAAATTGCAAGATGCAGTCTGTACACAAGGTTTCATCTTTCTATACCTTTTTCTTCAGAAGAAGACGAAAATAGGTTTTAAAGTACTATGTGTGGCCATCAAATCTACAAATTATAATCCTCACTAATCAAGGAGTTTGTACACACAGTTTAAGCTTTCTAGGCCTAATGCTTCTGAAGAAGATGAAAATAGGTTTTAAGGGCGTGGCCCTTATTAGGTGTCACTGGGTCACCAAAGCTACAAATCATAATCAGGCAAGGAGTTTGCATACAAGGATTCACATTTCTAGGCCTAACGCTTCTAAAGAAGAAGTAAAATGCACAAAGTTTATGAACTGACAGAAAGATAGATGGATCGACAGAAGGACACCAGACACAATGCCATGCCGGGTTTATTGCGTCATGAGCTAAATTGTCATAAAGACTTTTTTGTGTGAAATGAGATGGAGATTGCATCTAGTCATGGAGTTAATAAAATAATTAAGAAATAATCACAAACCCACTCCTCCTCTTGCAGTTTCCATTAGTTGATATAGATAAAAAATATATCCCTAGGTATTGAGGAAATGAAATTAGTCAACCACAAATTTCTTCACTAACACAATTCAACAATCATTCTTCTCTAAATTTCTTTTTTCTTTTCAGTCCAGGTTTCAGTTTTTCAAGTAAAGTTTGCTTCATGTTAAAGCACCTTACCTAATTAATATTAAGACACATAAAACTGTTCCAACAAGAATTTATTGCAGTAAAATCTTCAACGAATAACAAATGCAACAAAATCTTAACAATTTGAAATAAAATGATTGTATTTGGCACAACATTCACAGTAACAGACACCATTTGGTATGTACAATATCCTTTCATAAGAGCCAATTTTGCTCAATCACACATATATTTAATACTGAATGGTAAGATGAACAGTTATGACATATGCCGTAGCAATAAGTCTTGAACTGCAATGTTAACCTGTCATTGTTATTGATACATGAATATGAACTTAACAGATGCAAATGAGCTTTTTGATCGCGCTACTTAAATTTCAAAACATAAAATGATCGCCATCGAGAAATATTGAAGCAACATTAATGTAATCATTATTTCTAATCCTTGATTTTCAATCAATTGGATTCTCATAACTTAAATATTCTCAAATTCATAACTTCAATTCAACAGAGAAAATATGATTAATTTTTGTATATATTGACAGTCAACTAATTCCTGATTTTCTAACATATCAAGGCATAAATACCCTCAATATTTTCCAATTTTTCACTTAGAAAACACTAATTAATTAAAGAATAATTGAATACTTGATACTCTTAACTAAATTCTTTTTATTTTTACTTTCCTGTATTCCTTTAAGTAATAGTTTATTAGCTGAATTATCAAAACTGAAAACTTGTATCAGAAAACATAACTTTTCCTTTCATTCAACCCCTCAAAATAAAAGCCTCCGAAATAAACTTTTCCTATCTAACACTTTTTACTTCCATGATAAACAATTCAAAGCCATTTAAAAAACATTGATAAAATCTTGTTTAACCAAAAGAAAATCCTTTGAACAACTGTAGCTTCTGCTAAACACAAGCATTTTTTTAATTAGTCCATGAAGTAATCATTCCAAGTTAGAATTTGCTTTGAAATAGAAACTTGAGGTGTTACCAGAGAGTGAGTTCGTTAAAAAAAAGCAATATAAATTAAAAATGAGGATTCATTAATCAAAGAGTCCAGTGGTCATATCAAAAGATGAAACCTTTGCCATATCCGTATCAAAATGAGTAAACAGAGAGTAGACAACAGTAGAGGAGTCCAGTGGTCATATATTGCTTTATCTATATCAAAATAAGTAAACAGAGAGAAACTGTTACTGAATAAAGGCAGCAAACGAATTATTTCAAAATTGACAGTGGTACCGGTAGGCTAGTGATAGCACTTTCTTTTCATAAAAGAAACTTGAGTTTCCTTTTGGCACAGAAACCTTGGAGCAATATTTTCTTCCAAGGCTCAGCTGAACAATCGACTGAGTTCATCCATAAAGGGTAATTCTCTGAGCAGCAGAATCACCTTCTGGTCTCAAAACTATAAAGCTGTGACTTCCTTCACGAAGGTTCTGATTTACATCACTTTTTTCAGTCCAATGGCATTGTCTCTTGCTGCACTCTATGCTAATCAACAAAAACATAAGTTATGCAATCTTCACTCTTTTCAAAGTCCCACAATTGACAATTCATCAACAATGGTAGCACCGAGATAGAACTCTCTACTTTTCAAAAGTCCAAAGACAAATAATCAACAATGGCAGCACTCGTAAAATTCTGAGTTCAAGACATACCGGTACTCTCATCAAGCAAGGAGTCAACAAAATGGACCATGACATATGAAAGTTTCAGAGCTCTCGACTCTAAGTCCAGAAGTCAATAACTAATCAACAATGGCAGCACTTGTAAGGTTCTGAGTTGAGGACATACATTCTCTTCAAAAGAGTTGACAGAAAACACAATGCAATAACATGTTCAGGACCATCTACTCTTCAAAGTCGAGAGGTTCTGAGTCGTCCCCTTCATTAGCAGCTGCCTGTGCTGTTGGTTGAACCTTGGATTGTGCAGGCTCCATCAGATCTAGGAGAAAGTCTTCATCACTCTCCGCACCATCGACTGGAATTGTTGGAATATCGAAATCCAATTCTTCATCACTTTCAGGGTGGGTTTTTGATTTCACTTGGCTTTCTGGTTTCTTGGTGTTGTTTTCAGCTATGACCTTTTCTTTTGGATGTTCTTGTTGTGAGTTCTTCTCCCCCTGAGAACATTTATCTTCTTTCGTTGTGGTCTTGACAACTGGGTTTGAGAACTTTGACTTTGGTTTCTTTGCTTTAACAGTTTTGGTTATATTTTCTTCTGTGGTGTTTTCTGTGTTATTTTCATCATCCTTTGTCTTTTCAAGAGTGTCTTTTGAGTCTTTTGAATTTTGTTCTTCGTCTTCATTTGATTTTTCTTTACTTACCACTTCCTTTTTCTTTCCTTCACCTTCACTATTGTTCTCAACTTTTTCCTTCTTCTTTATTTTCTTTTTCTTGTTGGAAACTTCATTCTCATCTGAATTCTTTTTGGGTTTATTTTTCTTCTCTTGAACAACTTCATTTCCCTCTTGTTTATCTACATCTTTATCATTCTCTACTGAGATTTTTTCATCATCCAAATTCTTCTTACTCTTCTTCTTTTTCTTCTTTTCTTGAGTTTCATCCTTTCCATTAATTTGTTCAGCATTTTCATCTGTCTGTTCTGAAACATGCTTATCAACTTTCTTACTTTTCTTCTTTTTCTTTTCAACCACCTTCTTATCATTTGATTTTTCTGGACTTTCATCTTTCTCTTTTGAGCAAATGTCTTCATTTTTATCAGTTTTCTTACTTTTCTTTTTCGTCTTCTTTTCAACCAAATTATTGTTTTCTTCAGAATTCATTTGGTGTTCATTGTTTTTCTTACTTTTCTTCAGCTTCTTTTCAACTTTATCTTCCTTTTCAACAGACTTGTCATCATTTGTAGTTTTCTTTTTCTTTGTCTTTGAAGTTTCAACTTTTGCTTCATCTTCATTATTCTTTCCACTCTCTCCCTTCCCTTTCGTCACTGCCTCATCGGGCGTATCCATATTCTCAGCATCACCTGAATCAGTAACATTATTTTTAGCATCTTCAGATTCATTGATGGCCTTTGAGAGATCGAGATCGTTGACGGTTTGTTCGAGATGAGATGTCTCCACTGGTCCTGCATCCATCTCCATAGTGAAGATATCTCCGTCTAACTGGCCCGGCTCAAACTTGACAGGTGCTTCCTCCTCCTCGTCTTCCTCTTCTTCAAATGCCATTGCGTTCAGTGTCGGGCATCCTGCAAGAAACAGACAAATATCAGCTACTATTTGAAGTACATATACCAGGGAATAGGAAAGACATCTTAGACAATGGGCCATTTTCAGGGTTTTGAGCACTATTCTGAATTTCAAATGGGACATTGTCCATTATATCAATAGTAAACTTCAAAATTTTAATGGGCCCCAGCCTTTCCCAATCACTGTGTACATTAACTGGTTATTATAGTCATTACACACCTTTTCTTTGAGAGGCATTTCAGAAGTTAGATTTTTTCTTGTGAGAAAGATGCTTAGATATGAAAGGTCAGTAGCTGACTAATCAAAAGTTATGTTCCACTGCGTCTTCCACAACATCTGAGTCTTGTGAGTTGTACATGAGCCAAGATTAACATCCTATTGCAAAAAAAATTGTTCGTCCAAAAATGACATGACATAATATAACAAACAGTTTTACCTTTTTCTGACTTAACTGTCGGAGTTTTTCTCTTTCTTTGTTTTGGAGCTTCAATGTCAAACTCGGGATCTAAAAAGATCAAATAGGTAAAACAAAAATCCATTTAACTCAACATTTTACAACTTCAAAAACACATTTCACAAAAGTCAAATAAGTATATTTTGTAAAGAAAGGAGTGTTTAGATCCTTGTCTTTTCAAATGGAACTTCCAAGCAATGGTCTAAGGGAGAGAACTCCATTTTTTAAACAGATAAGAGACATAAGTCACCCTTGTGCATTTGACTGCTAATCAAAAGATTCAAAAATATATATATGTTGCAAGGCCTAAACCAGCCAGTCATTTGGGAGGTGCAAATTTGGGCTGGGCTAGCTGCTCAAATAGCTCCTAAATTATCAAGTCTTTGGCTCTGTTTCATGTGTTACAATTTACTAATTCCTTTTCACAGTGGAAATTTGTAAGTAGCTATCAAAGGTTGCAGTCCCATTGTCACATTATATTAGGCAGTGTCTGTCTGTAGCTCTATTCACCGGAGTCACTGTCTAAGCTTGCCGTCTGTTGCCTTACAACAACAGTTTCCTATTGCCTCCAGGACTGGGAAAGACATCTTAGACAATGGGCCATTTTAATGGTTTTTGGTAATTTCAAAATTTCAAATGACTCATTGCTTATTATATAAATAGTAAACTTCAAATTTAAATGGGCCATTTTTTCATCCAATGTGCAAAATGGCCCATTGGCCCCTGCCTTTCCCATTCACTGTGCCTCTCAAAGTTAGCCAGTGCCAGTTTGTAGCTCTATTCACCTGAGTCACTGTCGAATGTTGCCGCCTCAATGGAGCTGAGCATCTCGGCCACGTCAGAGAGGACGGACTGCGAGTTGTTGAGGATCTGGTCAAGGGTCTTGTCGTCCACCATCACTTCTTCCTCCTCAAGCTTCCGTCGCTTCGAGCCTCGCTTCTTGTGCTTCTTTGCTTTCACGTTTTGTTCTGAGAAGATTGAATTAGAACTTTATACATGTATTAGACTTTGACAGCAAATGGCAGTGTATATTGAAATAACCCTTAAATCCGAGGCTTCTTTGCTTTCAGATTTTGTTATTAGAAGTTTGAATTAGAACTTTAAGAATTGAAGTGTAGACACAATATTACACTTAGACAGCAAATGGCTATGTATATTGAAATAATCCTTAAATCCTCGGTAAAGCAACCAATTTTATAATGATGCAGAATTAAAGCAGCTATGAATAAATAAGTAGTCTTAACAAGGATCATACAATCATTAACAAACAAGAATCCTTATGATCAGAACTTATAGTCAAATTTATGATAAAAATAACAGTACGTATCGGAAATTTGGTTTGTGTCTGCAGCTACAGTGCAGGGCCAGTTAATGAATTGTTCTGTCCTTATAATAATGCTGAGTGTCAAGCAACGCAGCAAAAAGTCACATCTATTTATATTAGTGTCTTTTGGTATGACACGACGGGGTGACGTGTAGACACACTTACAACTGAGCTACGTCCCTGATGCAAAAGGCTCTGAAAAGTTTTGAAATTGAATTCTTTATGTTTTCTTTTACTAACCTCCAACCTTTCCCCATTTGCCAGAGAATCTGATGGCAAAACTGAATTTCTTTAACCTGTCCTGAAACAAAAGAGCATCGTATGAAAATTATGAGGATATGACTGCCTTGTAGGTTCATAAAGGTGTGATTCGGAGTTCTGGGTTGGCATAAAGGCTTAGGAAATTAGTACTAAAATAAGTATTAAAATTTCCTGATGCCTGTCAATGCTACCAATGTCATACACTTGAGTAATTTTTCTACGCATTCCATAAAACATACTTGAGTCAAATATTTTGAGCCCGTGCTTCTTGAGCCATTCGTATTCATGCAATAAAACTTCTCTTTCCACAGAGGTAGCTCAACTATTAAAATAAAATCATCAAACCTATGAAATAATAAGACTACCGTATTTCCTTAATTACACGCCAGGCGTCTATTATTTTCAAAAGGTCTACATCATAGGCGTCTATTTGAGGCAGGCTTCTATTCAAGGCAGGCGTCTATTTTCGTAAAAAGCGAAACCGTTTAGACTATTTTGTAACAAAATCAGATAACTTAAAAAAAAAGAAGCGTTTTTTATATAAAACTTGGTTTACGCGGCGTTTAATTAAGGCAGGCGTTTATTATTTTCAGAAAGTCTTATGCAAGGGCGTCTATTCAAGGCAGGCGTATATTCAAGGCAGGCGTGTAATTAAGGAAATACGGTAGTTTGCAAGCTATTGCCAGGAGATGAACCAGCAGGAAACCCACACACAGATCTTGTTGAGGATTTTATGACTTGAGATTCTCTGTGGGGAATGATGGAAAGGCTTATGTTTCACAATGAATAAGACAAACCTTGATTGGTAGTTCCAGGGCTTCCTTGGCGTTCTTCACTGCAGCATTCACCTCTTTGGAGTAGTCGTGGCCCTTGGCTTTCCTCTGTAGCATGTCCATGTAATAGATGATTAATTGTGAAAACATAAATCTCAGCTTCCTCAGTCAGACAGGGCGAATGTTCCCATGCTCTTCCTGCACTAATATTTCCTAATGAAAAAACACTGAGTTGATTCGGTGAAGAGCAAGGAAAAGTCATTATCTTTTATGGAAAATGTATGAAATACTGTTGAGTTTTAACACTAGATCAGGCCAAAGATGCGAAGATGTACAAGCTATTCTAACAAAAACATCCTTTGTAATGTTCCTAAATAATCCAAAATCTTAAAAAATAGAGCCATTGGCTCTGTAGCTCATCAGGCTTCATCATCAACTATGATGTAGAGTGTGGCCAATGTGATTCCCCCTTTGGGAAATTTAAGAAAAAAATTGAAAAGTTACCAGTCCTGACCAAAAAGTTACCAGTCCTGACCAAAAAGTAACCAGTCCTGGCAAAAAGTAGCAAGTTCAAGGACTGGCTGACGGGCAATATTTTAAACACTGTATATAGGCGACAAGTTTCAGTTTTCTAGGCCTTATACTTCAGGAGAAGATGAAAATAGATTTGAAGGACGTTCCTGTTGCCTTTATTATTATTATAAAGCTACAATTCATCATCCTCACTAGTCAAGGAGTCTGTACACAAAGTTTCAGCTTTCTAGGCCTTATGGTTCTGGAGAAGAAGATGAAAATAGGTTTTTAGGGCGTGGCATTATCAGAGACTGGTTACTGAAACAAGTCTGATGAAAGTGCAATAATAACAGCATAAAGGCCTACCGTTTCCTCCCGGGTATAAGACTAGGGGGCCCGGCAAACAAATATCTTGAAAATAGGGGTATGGGCTTTAAACCGCGAGAGACCAAGAAATTAATCATTGATGCGAGTTGCGTTTAAAATTGACATCGATACTTCTTAAATATCAAATGGCACTTTTTTCAGACGTATATTATTAAAAAGAATGATAAAAGAAATTGTACATGCTAACTTACATTGTTTGTTGTTTGTTTTAATCAGATTACATACCGGTAATATTATTCTCATGAAAAAGGAACGTGAATACTCAGTCGACAGCTTTTGCTGCATGTGTTTACGAGTAGAGAAATTTTTGTTACAAGACTTTTCATTGGCCCAGAAATGTAGGTCAACCAATCAGCAAGTCGATTTGAAAACGATGTTTGATGCTGAAACGTGGTTGTAATAAATTCATGACAACATATTGTAATACAATATTAAATGTCTAAATATTCACATATTTGTAAAACATATTCGATATATTACATTTTTCAAAACAACATGCAGGTAATTGAAATATTGACTGATTTAAAATTCGAAGAAAAACTAGCATAAATTTAATAAATTATGATACTGACCACGAAAGATTATCATATAATGTTATTTGTCGTCAAGAAATTACAATTGAGATTCCAAGTACAGTGAAACAACGTGCTTTCGCGAAAGTATTTTTGACAAGATATCTTTGAACTCTGATTAAATATGATAAATAAGTTTGGAAATATACCATAATAAACATTTAAAATGGATAACAAGCCTTATGAAGCGATAGTTCTTGATAATATTTTGGGAATCAAATATTTCTATTTCCGATCGCTGAAACAAGTGAAGCCACATACATGAGAGACGCCAGGTGAAATGTATCGGTCCTTTGTCGGAATTTGTTTATAATAACATCTCTGCTTGACGTATCTTTTAACACTTGAATGTGTTCTGGCATGATAAGATACCATGTCAATTAATAATTTTTGGTAAAAAGATCATCTACAGAATTTGTAGACGGCGATAAAACACAAGTAGACGGCGAAATCGCCGGTCGCCGGCACATTTTGACAACCCTGCAAAGCTACAATTTATAATCTTCACTAGTCAAGGAGTCTGTACACAAAGTTTCAGCTTTCTAGGCCTCATGGTTCTGGAGAAGAAGATGAAAATAGGTTTTTAGGGCGTGGCATATGTGGCCCTTATTAGGGGTCATAGGGCCACCAAAGCTACAATTTATAATCTTCACTAGCCAAGGAGTCTGTACACACAGTTTCAGCTTTCTAGGCCTCATGGTTCTGGAGAAGATGAAAATAGGTTTTTAGGGCCCGGCCCCTGTGGCCCTTGTTAGGGGTCACAGGGCGCCCAAAGCTACAATTTATAATCCTCACTAGTCAAGGAGTCTGTACACAAAGTTTCAGCTTTCTAGGCCTTATGGTTCTGGAGAAGAAGATAAAAATAGGTTTTTAGGGCGTGGCATATGTGGCCCTTATTAGGGGTCACAGGGCCACCAAAGCTACAATTTATAATCTTCACTAGTCAAGGAGTCTGTACACACAGTTTCAGCTTTCTAGGCCTTATGGTTCTGGAGAAGAAGATGAAAATAGGTTTTTAGGGCGCGGCCCCTGTGGCCCTTGTTAGGGGTCACAGGGCGCCCAAAGCTACAATTTATAATCCTCACTAGTCAAGGAGTCTGTACACAAAGTTTCAGCTTTCTAGGCCTTATGGTACTGGAGAAGAAGATGAAAATAGGTTTTTAGGGCGTGGCATATGTGGCCCTTATTAGGGGTCACAGGGCCACCAAAGCTACAATTTATAATCTTCACTAGTCAAGGAGTCTGTACACAAAGTTTCAGCTTTCTAGGCCTTATGGTTCTGGAGAAGAAGATGAAAATAGGTTTTTAGGGCGTGGCATATTTGGCCCTTATTAGGGGTCACAGGGCCACCAAAGCTACAATTTATAATCTTCACTAGCCAAGGAGTCTGTACACACAGTTTCAGCTTTCTAGGCCTCATGGTTCTGGAGAAGATGAAAATAGGTTTTTAGGGCGTGGCATATGTGGCCCTTGTTAGGGGTCACAGGGCGCCCTAAGCTACAATTTATAATCCTCACTAGCCAAGGAGTCTGTACACAAAGTTTCAGCTTTCTAGGCCTTATGGTTCTGGAGAAGAACTCGAAATTCCACAAAGTTTATGGACGGACGGATGGACGGACGCCGGACACCATGCCATGCCATGCCATAAGCCCATCGGGCCTTACAGGCCAGATGAGCTAAAAACAGACAGGCACGGCAACAGAAACATTTCAGAAAACCTCAGACGGGGTCGAAAACATTATGTCTCCTGCGAAGCTTAGAAGGAAAAATAATTGCAACCAAAAGTTCCACTTACCGGCAGAGCTTCTATTTCATTGAAAGGTTTGATTCCAGAGAGACTAATCCAAGCCCTTGACACGTTCTTGTCAAAGAAAACCACATGATACTTGGTCTGAAATAAGGCAAAGCTTTAAGGTTTTTTTACTTACAGGTTTTCATTGAGAAAACAACATGGTATGAAACGTGAATACGTTTTCAATGATCTTTTATCTGAGATGAAATATATCATAATGAGATGAAAAACAACAAAGTTTATATGATTTGACATGTCCCTGGTTCCTTCTTCGAACTTGTAACAGGGATTTAGAAATAAAATATTGATTAAAAAAATCTCCATTCCCTAGTTACTTCAGTAACATCAATAATTCATTGTAACAACAAAAGTTAACAAGGCAAAAGTGAGCTCAGCTCACATACCCCCACTGAATAAGTAATACATGTATCCTCATAACACTTAATCCCTTTTAATCAAATGGACTTGACTCTGAAGCCTCGTCTGTAAAAGTTTCCAGGAAGGGAGAGTTACTCTGACATTAACTTCACGTCAACAAGCAACTCACCGGGTACATGCTGGCAGGTACAGCTACTTCAAAGTACGAGTCATAGTCGGGGTCAATCTCTATCATGCCTGGCCACCTAGAAGATATTGGTAAGTATTGTATGTAATTGTGTATGGTGCAATGACGCACTTCAATAATTAAGAATTTCATAAAGTGTCTTCTGAGATCAAATATATCAACACGAGTTCGGATAGCAATACAGTGTCATCTCGCTAGCTGCTATAGATGTATGTTTAAACCAACTACTGTACAACATTATCACAAAGAGTTGATATATTTGACATTAGACAACAATATGAGGATATTCTTTTGTATCATCCTAAATCATTTTTCAACAGTTTCATAATACAGGTTTCTGTCCATAGAACATTTGAGTGGGGGTCATAGAATTGTGACATCAAAGTATTGCAAAGTCATCAACTTTGTGACATCATAACATTGTTACTAAAGTGATGTAAAAACATATGAGGTATTCAAGTTAACTGATGATGTAAAAGAATTTTGACTGTAGATATTGCTTGTAAAAATATTTGTTCTTTACAGTAACAGTAACTTCTGTGAAACCCAGTTTTGGATGGTAAAATCTTTTTGAAATACCCTGTAATCTTGTAGTTTTCAATGCCTAAGTAAATGATAGCATTACATGCAGAAATTTGTGTGTACAAGATAGGACCAGTAACGAGCCCTGTAAATTACTTCCTAACTGCTCTGTCCTTGCCCTGCCATTTCTGCGATATTCTACATGTGTATACTTAAAAACATTGGAACCTCCTTACCGGGAACCTTTCAATCTGGCATCTCAGTTATACAGTCAAATGTTAAGCCACAGCTCAGCCATAAGGGCACCTCAAGCCAAACACAAGACAAATTGTCTTGTCCATACCAGGAAACTAATCTGGCATCTCCGTGGCTAATACAAAACATGGACTACAGATCCTACAGTTATAATGTTAAGCTTTGTCTTCTTGCCACTGGTCCTCTGCCATTAAACGTAAGACTGGCCTTGAGTCTCAAATTGTCCGGTCCTCACCAGGGGTATCCCGCCATCTTGGCCAGTACGATGGAGCCCTCGGTATACTTGGTGTAGATGTGTTCATCCTCGTCATAATCCTCCTCCTCCTTCTCACAGCTGTTGAACTTCTCGTCTGCAGACAATCATTGTTGGTATTGTATTTCCTCAAATATATTTTGTTCAGCATTTCTTTACAGGATCTTAAATGATAAAAGCTATTTGCAGAAAATTCCTGACTTTGCCTACAACTCAAAGAGTCAAACAGGGTTTTACGGGATGCAACTTTCCTGAGTATTTGACGCAGAAAATGTCAGGAGGACCCCCAAAAACTAATCATGTGGGTCCTCTGTGACTCAGTATTATTCTGATACGAATATCTAATCTTTCAATGAAAACACATTTCAGTATGATTTTCATGTCAAGATGGTATTAAAACATCAACCAATAACCATCGCATTAAAGGCAATCTTTATCAACCTTTCCATTAAGTATGAAACTTCTATAATGTTTTTAAGGACTCCTGAAATATGAAAAGGACTCCTAAAAAAATATGCTCTGAGTCCCAGGACTCTCGGTTTTGATTGACTATGTAAAACCCTGGTCAAAGAACACATAGTATTCACTTTCATAAAACTTTTTCTGTAGATCATTAAAGGTAGATTTATGACAGAAGTCATACTAAAAGGACAAAGAGTGAGAATCCAAAATTTGATGAAACGCTGACGGTGACCATATTGAGAAATTCAGCCCTATATTTGAAAATGCTTGTCCTATACCATGTACTCACCATCATTCATGCTGCACTCCCATCTCTGAGGGATGTCCATAGGGTCCGTGATGGTCCGCAAATAGCGCCACTTCAAACAGTCAGCGTTACCACACTGCACCCAGGTACCTATAGGGTGAATACAAAGATTTATTATATGACTGAGGGTCAGATACTCCCTATCTGACTACAGTGGTGACAAAGGTTGAATAGTTTGGCGTCATGAAACAAATTCTCATATGACTTCACAGACTCGCATTGTTGCAGCGGCAACGTGCTCTTCCAAGCAGCCACTTTTATAGACTAACTGGAAGGTTTTCATCATATATAGTAAATAGAATATCTGTTAATTCAAATTCACTTGTGAAAATATAAGCTGTCTACCTCACTTGATCAGTCTCAGAGATAAACGAGGTAAAGACAGATATCCTCTATAAATTTCCTTGGTAAGTTTGACATACAAGTTAATTCTATACTGCACCCATCAACTTTGAATAAAAATAGAAAAAAGATATTGAATAAACCTATCCCCAGATATCCTCCAAAGGTATTCTACCGTATCGCTGACGGGTGTTTACTCAGCGCTATTTTCAGTCAAACCATTTCGAACTCCATACACTGTTGCCTAGTGATGCCGCACGTGGAAATCTAAGAGCGCACAATTCGTAGCTTAGCGGAAGCCTGCAATGAGAATCAGATGTATTATCTAATAGCATCCCCATTGGTTAATTTGAATCACAAGGTGAGAACGCAGAACGAAGCCAAGAAACCAGTTTGCCGCTATCGCTGAGGGCATCATTTGATTGGCTTGCTATATATAGCGGTACGGCAGAAGACTATACGGTAGGAGGATATCAGGGGATAGGTTGTAGCATTAGGCGGAGACATATATGCTGATGTAGCAGGATGGTAGTTCATAAGAAAATATATCTTCAGTTCAATGTGGATTAAATCATTATCCATGTAACCAACCCAGATCTTCCAGCTCTCGTTCCTGCATCACTTTCTTCAGGGATATGTTGTCTCTCTTGTCTCTGGTCTTCACTGCTTTCTCTGTCCGCCCTGCCTCGGGCTTGTCTTCTCTCTTCCTCTTCTTCACTGTGAACAGTTGACCAGTGAAGATATATACGTTGCAATAGATATGTGTAACAGGAACAAGTTGTAAATACTTTCTGAGATTAGATATAAACTGTTACACATAAGATTGATATGATTTGATAGAATATTTGTCACAATACAGTATTTTACTTAAGACAAACACCTTTAAGCAAACTCAGCAATCTTATGTCAATGTTTTGTTTTACTTTACAGACATATATATCACAATATGTATAGTCAGATTGATTATCAGAATTCTACATAATAAATATATTGTCATTTCTCTAGGCAATAGCCTTTGATGATATAGGAGAGGGATGTGAAACTTATTTCATTTGTTTAATTTGTCTCACCTATTTCACCCTTTTTGTCTTTATCTCCATTGGAAACCACAATTGTCTTCTTCTTTGGTTTAAGTTCACTTTTAGCTGCTTGTTTCTCTGTCAAATATGTTATAAATAAAGAAATACATGGATTTACAACTTCTGTATTGCAAAGATGCGAAGTTTTGGTGTAGATACTTAACACTGTTTTCAAGCAAATGCTGTAAATGTTGTAAATCCATATATTTGTATTTCTTCATCAAACCAACCACTGAAAAAAGCTTTAAATACTATGCATGATAGTGATGGAGAAATGCATGATAGTGTCAAAACACAAAAATAAACACTGTGTAGCATCAGACCTTCAACAACAAACCAAAGGTCTAAGTTAAAGAGACACAGAGTATGTTGATAGGATCACATATGTCAAATTTTGAAATCGATTTTATTACATCGGGAACCACTAACTGTTACTGAAAATAACAAGGTAAAGGTCAATCAGTACATTAGAATGAAAGTACGGCCATTCAAAGTCGGGATTTTGATCGAAAACCGGACAATGTGGCTCGCGTGCAAGTTCGCCAAACGTAATTTTGAAACCTTGTCATAAGCTGACAGGAAGATATATTCGATTCGATAGTGTTTATTAGGTATTGTAACTAAAGGGTAGATTAACTGGATGCATAATTTCTAATATTAAACGTATTTGAGATGTTTTCTTCATTTTTCCATAAAATCAAGCATTTTAGAGATATTATGCATAAATGGATATATTTGCAAGTCTAGTGATGCGATATGAACTTCAATCAGCATATTAGATATTTTGTAGCTTATCAAAACCAAATAAAATTTTAAAAAAAAGATACTCTGTGTCACTTTAAGTCTTTCAACTGGAAATGAATTGAAAATTAGGCTGGATAACTATCATGACTTGTTCTCAAAATATCTGTACATTTTCTATCATCAGGGTGGCGGGACTGGAGACGGAAGAATTCATCTTTAGATGCTTCACGAAATGTTGGTAATAATTACATAAACCCAAGTAGGTAGCCCGAGTTTGGTGACTTTGCAACATGTTTAAATGTAGTGACTATCAATGGTCTTGCAGGTTTTAAAGACTAAAAATCACTTGATAACCAGCAAAATCGGGGGATAGACCAATTGTTTGTAATGGCTAAAATACTCAGTAAATTTTATTGATTATTATCAATAATGCATTATTCAAAATTTAGTTTGAAATAAGTTTTTATGATTAATTCAATTAATCATTCTTAAGTAATTCTAACAATCAAATCTGACGGTGGTTCTCTCTCAGATTCACCTTCACTTTACATACCTTTGACTTTCAATGATGTTTCTGGCTTTTTTTCTTGTTTCTGTTTTTTATATAAACTTGATTTTTCTGAAAATCAAAATACATTTATGTTCAGTTACTAACATGTTTTATTGTTTCAAACTTGTATTTTGACAACAATGGGTATATTGAAGTGGTATAAATAAAGAACAGCTCTTATTGGTGCAGTCAATGCCCTCATAGTTACAGATGACTGTCAATTGCAAATAAATTATTATGTAAATATTGTTTATATTTATGACATGACTGTCCAGAGTCAATAGTATTTAACAAACAAATTCAGTTAACTTTGATCCTAGTTATAACAGAAATATATTCAGTCATTTATAGACAACAATAACATGACTTACTGTCTTGCTTTGATGTAAAAGTTTTCACAATCGCTTTCCTCATAGGGGAGATAACTCTTGCAGCTGCGGCTCCAGGAAGCTTCTCAGCACTGAAAAGAATCAATAAGTTAGAAATATTTTCAATTTATTCATTCATTATATTTATTTTCATTTGAAGTTGTCTATTCTGAAATCACTGGTATTTCTGGTGTCTGTATCATGTCTCAATATTATCCTAACAAGCTATCATTGATCTTATCATTTATCAATTCAGAAGTAACAGTATTGAGACTACAGCCAGATTTTATATGAAAGATCTAGTAAATTAAAAATATAGTAAGATGTTATTATCAAAAGTTCACAGTTAAATGTAACTGTGTTAGAGCAAGAAATTCTAATCTGAAAGAACTTGAATTACAGTCAAGACAAATCAAATCCTAAGTGGCGGACCCTGCCTTTCCCCATGGCAATCTTTTCTAATACATAAAACTTAAATATTGTCTGTATATGATCCCCCAAATTCAAATTGACTGGATTTGAATAAAAGTCGTTGATGTATTATTCTCACCTGGCGTCCCAGTTGTCTATTTCATGTTCAGGGTCGACATGAGCGAAGTGTTCCGACCCATCAACACTCTCCACCTTGACCGTCACTTGTATCACTTCACTCATCGCGTCTTCATCACTCTCTTCTACTCTCTCTTCATCCTCCGCCTCCTTCACTCCTCCTTTCTCTTCTTCCTCTCCATCTTTCACAGGTGCCCCTTCTTCCTCATCATCAACTGTGTAATACAGACCATATATTTTGATATGAAAGCAAAAAAAATTGACCTAATACACTTTCCTTTCACAAAACTAAATAATCTTTACATGGATTGACATGGAGTTAAGAAATTAAAATCACATTAAGATGAAGTGTCAAAATATTGACTATTCTCCATCTTTGACCTGTTCTTCAATTTTTTACTTATATAATATTGATATAATTAAAAATTCTAAATTTCTAGAGAAGAAAATGAAATAAAAGTACCGAGGGTACAGAAGCTCACCTTAAAATGAATGGTTTAATTATACATGTAACCATCTTTTGTATAATTGATTATGGCTGCCATCATGATTTTTTATCTTTTAAAATACTAGTCTTCTTTTGGAAACGACTAGAGCTTGAACAAACATTAATACACGAATGATATAATCATGATAAGTTAACAAGCAGTTGGTTTTTGTATTACCTTTTTCTATATCTATGGCTGAATTGGTGACCATCTTGTACTTTTTAATCTTCAAAATGCTACTTTTATGTGGGCATCAGTATTAATTTCAATATGATATCTTGATTGTTTAGGTGTATCCATTTAAATGTCATTCATTACTTACAGGATGGTGGCCACTTATATTTGTTTTGTAGTGAATCATTAATATGATTTCAAGATTATTTCACTGATAGTTATGCTGCATGGGATATTGAGAATTCGAAGAATACAGATTTTTCAAGGAAAATGAATGACTGATTGAGAGGAAAGTCATAAACACAGCAATGCATAAGACACGTTTATTTTGTTCACATAATATTTACATGTCAAGTGACCATGAGATGTCTTTCATTAAAGTATCAATTTATTTAACACTCATACAGTACTATAATGGTAAACATTTTTGCATTGTCAAATCAACAGAGAGATATGACAAATCAAATTTCCTTATTTTTCTTACTAAACCCTTTTCGATTTTCATCTGCATATTTATTCCACATCAACTTATCATGTAGATTGCTAAACACAAAGCTTATTGTAGACAAGTTTTGTGTAAGTTGTTATTCTTAGAAAGAACATTCACTGTCATGAGAATACAAGTCCATAACTTTTATTGCATACACATGGGCCATGGCCATATACCATAATGCTCTACCATATCAATTGGGTCAGGTTGATTATGCAACAGACTAGCAGCTGACACTGTGATGCTAGCAGCCTGCCTTGGGATGTGTATTGGACAGCAAAGTGGAATATCTGAACTCTGGTTGACCCCTTATGTGTGGTATTTAAAGGAATAAAAGGGAAATACCATTGTTTAAAATTTAACATGTTTAATGTGATTGGGTTTTTGCAGCTAGTTGCCATAAAGATTTTAAACAAATTAATCAATTATGTTTGTCTTTCATCTTAATTTTTTTTAGAAACACTTAAAAATATAGAACAACTTGCACGACAATCTTAAATATTCCATATTTAAGATAATATTATGATTAGTAAGTTCAAATTAGAGAATTTATATGGTGCCAGTGATCACTTGATGAAAGCTTAAAATTTAATAATAATGATGTGTCATCTGCAGCTGAAAAGTCAATATGGCTGCTATTGCGGCCATCTTGGATTCTCAAAACTGAAACGTCTACCTCTCTGCGCGGAATCACCATAGGTATAACATACTACAATTTCAGAATGATATCTGTATTCGTTTAGAAGGAGTAGTCTTTTTCATGAAATCTAATTGAAAATTCAATATGGCTGTCATGGCGGCCATCTTGGATTCTCAAAACTGAAACGTCTACCTTTCTGTGAGGAATCACCATGGGTATAACATATTACAATTTCAGAATGATATCTGTATTCGTTTAGAAGGAGTAGTCTTTTTCATGAAATCTAATTGAAAATTCAATATGGCTGTCATGGCGGCCATCTTGGATTCTCAAAACTGAAACGTTTACCTTTCTGTGAGGAATCACCATGGGTATAACATAATACAATTTCAGAATGATATCTGTATTCATTTAGAAGGAGTAGTCTTTTTCATGAAATCTAATTGAAAATTCAATATGGCTGTCATGGCGGCCATCTTGGATTCTCAAAACTGAAACGTCTACCTTTCTGAGAGGAATCACCATGGGTATAACATATTACAATTTCAGAATGATATCTGTATTCGTTTAGAAGGAGTAGTCTTTTTCATGAAATCTAATTGAAAATTCAATATGGCTGTCATGGCGGCCATCTTGGATTCTCAAAACTGAAACGTCTACCTTTCTGTGAGGAATCACCATGGGTATAACATACTACAATTTCAGAATGATATCTGAATTCGTTTAGGAGGAGTAGTCTTTTTCGTGAAATCTAATTGAAAATTCAATATGGCTGTCATGGCGGCCATCTTGGATTCTCAAAACTGAAACGTCTACATTTCTGTGAGGAATCACCATGGGTATAACATACTACAATTTTAGAATGATATCTGAATTCGTTTAGGAGGAGTAGTCTTTTTCGTGAAAGTTTACGGACGGACGGACGGACGGACAGACAGACGGACGACGGACGAAGCGCCATGACATAAGCTCACATTTACTTTGTAAAGGTGAGCTAAAAAGGCTTTTAAGGGCAAGCCACCAAATCTATTAATTTCTAGTGTCATAGCTTCTGCAGAAGAAAATGAAAATGAAAATGCCAAAAGTTTAGGACATTCTAAAAATAAATAGTTTAATGTACAAGTCTGGATCCACCCTAGGAAACATATCATACTCTTTGTAAAAGTAACAAGGTATCCTACTTTTACTGTGGATCAGTGAATTATCAGAACATTTAGTCTTGATTATCTTTTGGTTGTAAAAAAACTATGGAAAAAGGGGCGATAAAAATCCACAAGTGATTATTATTATAAAACAGTCAGGTGCTCCTCACCTTCTCCCTCTCTCTCTGCCTTCATCACACTTGCCAGGACGTTCATGAAGAGCTCGTCGTACTCCTCCGCCGACAGAGATCTCTGTACCTTCTTCTCCTCCTCCCCGGCTTTCTTCTGCAGCAGGAAATTGTACATCAGGGATTGGGAAAGATATCATTGACAACAGGCCATTTTCAGGTTTTTTGGTAATTTTCTGAGTTTCAAATGAGCCATTTCATAGCAAACTTCAAAATTTTAATGGGCCATTTTTCATACAATGTGCAAAATGTCCCATCGCCCCTGCCTTTCCCTATCACTGATACAATATATACTTATAGGGGAAACATGCCTTTGAGGTGGTGTTTGAAACAAGTAATATTCCTTAGACACAAGCAAAGATTGAGGTTTGAAAAATTGCCCCCCATTATTAAGATTAAGAAAGGCATGGCCATGGACCATTTTATACATTTGATTTAAATTTTGAGGTTAACTATTGATATAATGGGCCATAATGTTAAATGTCTTTTCAAATCCCTGAATTTGAATCACATATTATCTCTAAAAGCCAGCCAGGCTGAAATATTCAAGCAACATAACAAGCTCCAGTAACCAGCAATATTGGCAGGTTTTTCGAACATACATGTATTTGCTTTCTGAGTGTTCAGAGTCCCTTGGGCGATATCAGTGACGTCATAAGACGCAAACGTCATAATGCCTTTCATGGATAAACAACTTTTTTATTCCCATGTAGGTGACATTTTGACATAGATATTTATGTTGTTGTCAAGCAGATAAAGAGAAATTGAATATCAATAAAAATACTTGTCATTCCATATTTCTTCAATTTCTAAAATGACATTCAAGGAAGTTACCAAGAATAATGAAATCATTTTTGCTTAATCTATCAAGTTTTACTTGTTTTTTTCATGTTAGATAAAAAAAATATACTTAGAAAAAACATATTATGAAGACTGTAGTGATTGAAAAATAAAGAGATTGATTAGATGTCAGTTGTTTTCCCTTGTTATTGAAGAGAAAACAAAACATGTTGATCTAATATTCATTATAAAAAGTAATCTCACTGAAAGATAAATTAGGACGTCACATGAATCAGTAATACCTAATTATAAATTGATTTCCTTATTTATCATGAGCCTCTTACTACAAAGCTTAACAAAGGCAATGATTGTTAGTAAATGGAGTAAAATAGATAGAACGAACACTATTATTTACATACAGCTCCAGCTAATGATCTTAAAACCATGATAAAAGTACCGAGGGTACAGAAGCTCACCTTAAAATGAATGATGTGGTAAAATGGTTTAATTATACATGTAACCATCTTTTATATAATTGATTATGGCTGCCATCATGATTTTTTTATCTTTTAAAATACTAGTCTTCTTTTGGAAACGACTAGAGCTTGAACAAACATTAATACACGAATGATATAATCATGATAAGTTAACAAGCAGTAGGTTTTTGTATAACTTTTTTGTATATCTATGGCTGAATTGGTGACCATCTTGTACTTTTTAGCTCATCTGGCCTGTAAGGCCCGATGGGCTTATGGCATGGCATGGTGTCCGGTGTCCGTCCGTCCGTAAACTTTGTGGAATTTCGACTTCTTCTCCAGAACTATAAAGCCTAGAAAGCTTAAACTTGGTTTACAGACTCCTTGACTAGTGAGGATTAAAAATTGTAGCTTTGGTGGCCCTTTGGCCCCTAATAAGGGCCACAGGGGCCACACCCTAAAAACCTATTTTCATCTTTGTTCTGTCAAAAACAGATAATCCTGGCCATGGTATGGCTTCTTAAGGGGTAAAAGACTGCAAAGTAAAGAAAAATTAGGAAAATATTACACTTAAAATAGCATAATCAAAGACCAAAGAGTTAAAAACTAACAACAGAAAGTCACAAGTATCAATTTTAAGAGATATTTTATGTGTGCTTCCCTAGAAAATTTCTGACAAGGAGAGGTTTACTGTTGCAAGATGATATTTTAAGGCAGCTTCAATCAATGTCAAGTGTCTACGCAAGTATGGTAAAATAGTTTTCACATGAAGAACACAATGAGCTTACATTGCAAGATAAGTTTACAGTTAAAATATAATCCCAATATCCTGATATGAAATATTTCCATTTCTGTATTGATTACAAGTATCTGAAATCACATCACATATTACTTAAGTCTAGAATTTGAGACTTTGTGGCCCCTACAAATGGGGAAACAACATTGGCCACAGCAAAATTAAATATGAAGCCTGATGAGCTACAGAGCCAATGGCTCTATTTTTTTATTAATCTTCAAAATGCTACTTTTATGTGGGCATCCGTATTAATTTCATTATGATATCTTGATTGGTTAAGGGGTATCCATTTAAATGTCATTCATTACTTACAGGATGGTGGGCACTTACATTTGTTTTGTAGTGAATCATTAATATGATTTCAAGATTATTTCACTGATGGTTATGCTGCATGGGATATTGAGAATCCCAAAAGAACAGATTTTTCAAGGAAAATGAATGACTGATTGAGAGGAAAGTCATAAACACAGCAATGCATAAGACACGTTTATTTTGTTCACATAATATTTACATGTCAAGTGACCATGAGATGTCTTTCATTAAAGTATCAATTTATTTAACACTCATACAGTACTATAATGGTAAACATTTTTGCATTGTCAAATCAACAGAGAGATATGACAAATCAAATTTCCTTACTTTTCTTACTAAACCCTTTTTGATTTTCATCTGCATATTTATTCCACATCAACTTATCATGTAGATTGCTAAACACAAAGCTTATTGTAGACAAGTTTTGTGTAAGTTGTAATTCTTAGAAAGAACATATCACCGACATGAGAATACATGTCCATAACTATTATTGCATACACATGGGCCATGGCCATATAGCATAATGCTCTACCATATCAATTGGGTCAGGTTGATTATGCAACAGACTAGCAGCTGACACTGTGATGCTAGCAGCCTGCCTTGGGATGTGTATTAGACAGCATAGTGGAATATCTGAACTCTGGTTGACCCCTTATGTGTGGTATTTAAAGGAATATAAGGGAGATACCATTGTTTAAAATTTAACATGTTTAATGTGATTTGGTTTTTGCAGCTAGTTGCCATAAAGATTTTAAACAAATTAATCCATTATGTTTGTCTTTCATCTTAATTTTTTTTAGAAACACTTTAAAATATAGAACAACTTGCACGAAAATCTTAAATATTCCATATTTAAGATAATATTATGATTAGTAAGTTCAAATTAGAGAATTTATATGGTGCCAGTGATCACTTGATGAAAGCTTAAAATTTAATAATATTGATGTGTCATCTGCAGCTGAAAAGTCAATATGGCTGCTATTGCGGCCATCTTGGATTCTCAAAACTGAAACGTCTACCTTTCTGTGCGGAATCACTATAGGTATAACATACTACAATATAAAAATGATATCTAGATTGGTTTAGGAGAAATAGTCTTTGTCATGAAATCTAATTGAAAATTCAATATGGCTGCCATGGCGGCCGTATTGGATTCTCAAAACTTTAACGTCTACCTTTCTGTGCGGAATCACCATAGGTATAACATACTACAATTTCAGAATGATATCTGTATTCGTTTAGAAGGAGTAGTCTTTTTCATGAAATCTAATTGAAAATTCAATATGGCTGTCGTGGTGGCCATCTTGGACTCTCAAAACTTTAACGTCTACCTTTCTGTGAGGAATCACCATGGGTATAACATACTACAATTTCAGAATGATATCTGAATTCGTTTAGGAGGAGTAGTCTTTTTCGTGAAAGTTTACGGACGGACAGACGGACGGACAGACGGACGACGGACGAAGCGCCATGACATAAGCTCACATTTACTTTGTAAAGGTGAGCTAATAATAATCAACAAACCGTAGCTTTTTCTTTCTTCTTTTCCGATTGTTGTGCTTTTGGTTTGGCTTCTACACTCTGAAATGATACGTAATAAAGGACCCTTTAGGTGAAAAACAAATTCAATGTCAGAACTTGAAATTTTTGCACAAATCTTCTTAATACTGTCGAATCTGTGTTAACAATTCATTTTTTTTTCAATCAGGGAAAGAAATTATCACAAGTCAAGTAGACGATGTAAAAATACATTGTAGACAAGACCATGTACATTTGAGTAACATATTGTACAATTCAACAATTCAATCATGAAATACTTTCCGTAGATACACATATTTCTTTTATGTTAGCTGGAATATGATTGGAGTGTCAAAAAGCCATTACTCCAAATGGGTATTCCTAAAATAAAACTAATTTCTACCCCTTTAAATACATAACAGATAAATATTATCATTCTTCATCAATAAGCAGTATTTTTTTACACTTTTGGCTTAAACATTGCCTTAGAATAAGACATATAACAAAGCAGGAAACTCACTATAAGGCAATGAACAGACATACCTTTGGTTTCTCTGTTTTAGCTTCTGTAGGGGACTTCCTCTCTTCTTTCTGTTAAAAAATCAATAAGCCAAATCTTCATTTCCTCTTTCTGTCACACAGGTTTTCATCATCAACTACCATACATCTGATCACATTCACTATTCAAGTATGCTTTTGAAAAATAAGCTGTTTTTTCCCCCCGAATTGTTCGTTACAAAACAGCTTAATCTTAATCTACTCAAACAAAAAATAAACTCTCAAACAATATAAAAGCACAAATATTTCTGTTTGAATCATTATATTATATCTAAAAAAGATTAATTTACCTTTGGTTTTTCTTTGTTTGTTTCTTCTAATGCACCCATGACCTTTTTCTCTTCAACCTGTTTTGCAAAAAGATAGATTTAGAAATTATCCCATTACTGATGATTAAGATTTTTGATAGATAAAATGTAATTGCCAACTCACCCTTAAATGCAGTTTTAATTTGGCTAGGTTTTTTTAGCGCACAAGTCTTTGATTATCCTAATTTAAATCCCTGAATTTCATTAAGTTTAAAGTTAAAGGAGTTAAGATATTCCAAGTAAGCCAAGTAAAATCATGCTTATGCCTGCTTAAATTAATACTTTTAACAAAAATTTCAAAATCATATGTGTAAAAATTGCACACTAAATTATCTAATTTATCATCATTGTAGTTATATATATTAGTTACATTGCTACAAAGCTCAAATCATTTTTGACATTTTTATTTAGTCACAGTCAGTTTTTGACAGTTTACTTGTTCTATAATGCTTCTTTATCATCAATATAGACATTAGCATTGTCTTCACTTACATGATTTCAAGTAATATATTTTCAAAATTTTCTTGTATGTGGTAAGAATGAAAACATGCTTAAAAATCGACTTAAAAACTTAAAAAATGACATATGATTTAAAATCAGGCATTTCAATAGTGTTTTGATAAGGCCAAACAAATGGGTTTTTTTCATGCCTACAGGATTATGGTCCCATTCTTTTTCCTTGTCAACATTCGGGGGGGAAAAGGCTTAAAAATGTCTTTGAAACTGACGCAAGTAGAACCAGAAACAAACAAATTTTATTCATGGCCTTATGAGACAAAAATAATTGAAAGACAAACCTTGCTGTTGTTTCTATTTATGCCAAGTGTCTTTTTAGGTTTATTTTTTTCATTAGAATCTTCTGTGCTTGCCTTTGAAGCTGGGACTGAAATCAGTCAAAAATACATGTAAATAGAATCATAATCAAATATAAGACCAGTGTTAATCCTAGAGGGGGTCCTTGGGACATTTGCCCACCCTTTTGGCTTGGTGTCCCTTAGATATTTAATAGGTAGGATACTTTTACCATTGCAAAGGGTCCCATGTGCTCTTGATAGGCCAGAACGACCCCCTCAGCTGAACACATAGGAACAATACTGTAAGATACAAAGACAAAAGGCCAAAATGCAAATTTCCCCCGGAAACCCTCTAGGAAGGATACTGAAAAATAATATGATTTTTTTTAATATCATTGATATGAATATGAAAGCTACATATGAAGGTGAGAAATAGTTCAGATTTGTAACGTAGTACTTACAAGATGTTTCTGAAAGAAGTTGTTTGAATGTCTTTTTGTAAGTTTTCCTATGAGAGGTAATACTTGCCCTGACCAAAAGTAACAATGTACCGGCTGGCGGAAAACCTTACTCCATACACTGCTTATAATGTTACAATTATTACAATATTTTATTCATTGAGTAATATATTGCAATATTATCACACCAATTATTATATCAAGTCAAATTTATTCAAATACATTGTTTTGAGGTACAGTTACATGCTAAACTTGTAATAAAATTTCACGTATGCAAAAATATATGTTGGGCTGTTTCAAAATGCAGAATATTTTTTAAATATGTATACATGCCATCAACATTTATGTAACATAATTCATAGTTTCAAATATTTAATGTGCTATTTTTGTGATCAGTCCCGGTTAGTGATCCGGGTTGACAAGCTATTAGCGCAGCGCATCGGGACTCGAGGTCCAGTCAAAAAGTAAACTTTGATGTAGTTCCGCTGCTGCGGTAGCGTGATTGATTTTCAATGTTTAAGCAAATTGTAGGGAAAAAGCCCCGCACAATTTTGTAAGTACATATATTTCATTGCCATATATCCTCAAGAATATTTGTAATTTAATTGCATTATGATAAATGAAGAATTTTGAGTCAATTTGAGGTTTTGTCAAAAGCACATGTTGTGTTGCTGGTTTAAAATCCGGAAAAATCTGTTTTTTGTATATTCTGTAATTATTTCATATTTGAATAATGTAAACAAGTCTAAAGTGTAACAAGTAAAGGTTTTTATGTTTTTTGAGATAGAACATTATTATTAGACAGGTTAAATTATAACAAGCTTCTTTTTTCTTTGTACAGCTTGTACCTGTTGACTTCCTGTTGAATCCTAAGGGACAATATCAAGCAAGTTAAACAAATGGATGTATTTAATTGTGAAGCAAGTATTTCACAACAAGCCAAGATCAGGAATAAACTGAGTAAAGAAAATCAATAAGAGGCTAATTATTTTTTCCGCTACAATTTACTTTTTAAATTTCATCTTAATTTCAGGTTATTGCAATACATGGGCTGTATATATACCATATAATAGGGGTGCAAGACTCAGCCCTATGAACAACACTGATGCTTTATAATCAAGCTTGTAAATGAATGAGAACAATCTACTTGTGTTGGATGGAGACGATACTTCAAGAGAATTGCCATCAGTTTAATTATGGGTAGACAAAACATACCTGCAAACCCCTTCTTGATTTTTTTCTTAGTTGCGTCCATGTTGACTGACTTGACTCACACTGCTATTATTAACACCTGAAATAAATAAATGGAATCTAAATCAGCCAGGCATTTCTTTGCGAAATTCAAATTCATTTGTTTTCAAGAAGATAATTTACTAAAAAACTTACCTTTCTTCATGAGACAAAAGTAATTTTCGTGCTCTACTCACTGTGTCAAGTGATTTTCAGACCTCAGAGTTAGAGAAAATATTTGAATGTTTTATTCCTTATTTAATTTACGTTTTACGTCATTAGACATTGCAAAGGTTTTTTTTCGAATTCAGAGAATCACCCCTATTGACATAATGATAATCTGAAAAGATAAGCTGCTCAAAAATTTACCAATATCAAATAAACTGTCAGTACTTTTGCATAGTCATAGTCATGTATGAATATCATAGATTTTCAAAAGTTAACAATGCTTATCAGATTCTATTTATTTTTTGGGACATAACATTTGTCACCAAGGCTAACAAAATTTTCATAAACTCCCGCCATATGGCACTTGACCTGTCAAGAAAAATTGGGTCATAATCTCATCGATGTAAACATTCAATGCAGTGTCATTTCTCATGACAATCAAATATTCATTCATAAATGAAAATGCATTTGTGCAAAACATAACAGCAAACACGAATTACCTGCAATACAACGCATGAAAATCACAAAGAAAATAAACCATAAAAACAGACGATATAAAAACTTCCGGTTTAATTCTTTACCCACAATGCATCATTTTAAAAACTATTTTCCTTACACTTATTTCATTAGTATCACTCCCAAGAACACCTATGCTTACATGAAACAGAAACAAAAATGTCATATTTTTGTCCAAATAAAAATATTAAGGAAAGTGTAAGTGCATTGCAAGTAGTATGTTTGTTTGGCAAATGTGTTAGTGTAATTTCATTGGCTTTGGGTGACTTCACAAAACACCTAGACTTAAGATTTATTTTATGTACGCTTCTATTACAAGGGTCCGTGTGTTGTTACAAGGTGCTCGATGTTATCAGTGACATACCGGTATATGAATACACCCCTTCCTCACCCATCGACATTCAGCTGACACAAAATAAGACTAATTCATTACTAATTAGGTGTGATACAACTTGGCTGACACAAAATAAAACCTTCCATTGCTAATTAGGTGTGTTACAACTTGGCTCCGAATAAAGATTGCTCGAAGTGTAACAAGTTTGGTGGACCATGAAACATTATAGCTCTATAATTTCGTAGGAGGATCCTGTTCGTAGTTTTTTATTTTAAACATATATGGTTCAAAGCTAGTTCCCGTTTTAGCACTTCAATCCACTATATAATTTTCAATTCATATTGTTATAACTGGATATCAAGCAGGTACATTTAAATGCACATGGAAAATTGCCTCATGTATGAAGATGTATTATATTCTCTATCTCCCATTTGGAAATGTTTTTTTGTGTGAAAGTTATTGTAGAAAGAAACATACATTTATTATAAATAATGCTTAATGATGGAACATGTTCTGCGTTTTAAAAAGTTCTAATACGACGGCGATAAGTGCATAAATGGTTTATGTCTGTGTCAGTTATCGATGAATAAAAACCAGCCATGTCGACAGCAGACGACTTACACTTACAGTAATAACTGTGGTATTGACGAAAATAGTATCAAGGCCAATGCAACTTTCGCGCATGCTCAAACAGTAATGTGTTCAGAAGCAGGTGCGAGCTAAACGGAGCAGAATTTGGAATGTTTTTGAGGCTCACGAGCTCCAACTAACCTTGCAAGTGTCATTTAAGAGATTGAACTTCTCTTTTTGTGCTGTTATAGACGTTAAAGTTGTTATTATTGGCCATTTGGGTGTGTTTACATCACTTTTGAGGTCGACACGTATTTGATCGCCGATAGGTGGCGCTCGGTCGATTTCGTGGTTCCATCGTCTGTAAACGTAACTGAATACATCGGTATGTCATAAGCGTTATTTCTATGCATTTAAGGTGTGACAACTCATTTGACGAACGCAGACTGTGTTTGTTTGATCCAAAATGAGTGTCGAAGTCAAAACCCCAACGAAATCTCAGTTTAATATCAAGGGATTCCCTTGTGGCGAGCGGCTGAAAGACAGCAATGACAGCGGAAACGAGGACGGAGTTGGTCCAACATTGCCAAACAAAGATGTCAAGTGTGCTAATGTGTCCTTCCAAGATAAAAGCCCCGACAAACAAAGCAGATATTCTTTTTCTAAATCTGAAAAACCGAAAGAAATACAATATCGAAAAAGAAGGTATTCGATGCCCCAGAAACTTGGTGATACCTCTCAAGGATTCAATATTTCATTCATGAAGAAGAGAAAGTTTCTTATGGAAGCAAAAGCAGCTGGAAAGAAGATAACATTACCAACAAAGTTTCTTCTTGGAGGGAATATTAATGACCCTTTGAATCTGAACAGTTTGTACCATGACGAGGAAGGGAAAGTTTTGAATGAATCAACTCCAGTGTCTTCCCCAATGCCAACTCCATCCCACCGCAAAAATGTCGAAGTTGTTATTCCTCCAAATATCACAGATCCGTTAAATTTGGACAATGATGATGACACTTTCATGGGAAGAATTGCAAAGAAGAGGAAAAGAAGTTATCGTCACAAGAGAAAAGAAAGTACTACGCATTCAACTCCAATTGTCAAAGAAGTCGCCGGTACTGAAAAGAAACGAGAGTTAATGGAGGCATTGAAAATCGACATTGACACAAGCCATGAAATTAGTGATGAACTATCTAGTGGAGAACTAACCCTTGACATTCAAAGTGCTAACACGATCAAATCAAGCTACAAGATTGTATCGCCTGTAATCCCTCAAGCTTCACCAAAATTACGCAGAAGGCGAAAAACAATCAGTGAATGCAATACTTCCCATGATTCATCATTAGAAACCTCCCGAGCATTATTCTGCGCGCATAGTCCAGAACCAAAAATAACACCACCGAAGAAAACCAAAAGGCAATTTAGTAATTCTCGAAATAATTCTCTGAAAACAAAAAGTCCTGTCAAGTTTGTAAAAAATCCCAAGTTCACTTATGGTAACTACAACAGGTATTATGGTTACCGCAACCCCAGTGCAGAACAAGATCATCGCATGATGAGGTTTGATAGGGAGTGGTTCGAGTGTAAGGATGTGCTGGACATTGGGTGTAATGTTGGACACTTAACCACTGCAATTGCTAGAGACTTTCGACCAAGGAAAATAATTGGTATGGACATTGATGCTAGTCTTATCAAAATGGCGAGGAAGAACATTCGACATTATGTCGCCTCTCACTCAACAGATATTTCCAAGTTTCCAGGATCAAGCTCGATCAACTACGGACCTCTGGCAGCTCCGCCTATAGCGAAAGATCAAGAAACACCCCCTTTTCCACATAATCTGATGTTTATGCAGGTATATGCTAATTTATTTTTTCAATTAGTAATAGAACTTTATTGCCTGTAAGCTGTGTAATCCAAAAAATGATAAAGCTGTCAGTAGTAAAATATTTTTAATCAAGTTCATTTTATGACTACTAGACTTCTTATTAATTACTTAAGTAGCAAGTTGTCCCCCTTTGTAATTTATTTAATTATTTACAATTCACTTCAATTCAATTTTCAAGGGTAAACATTTTTTTCTTCATTCAAATTCAAAAGAATATCATGCTTGAGACTGATGTGTTGGAGTTCTCTCCCTTTAGCTTTATAGTATTCAGTATTCACTAAATGATAAGTTCATGATTATGTTCAATGTTGTGCCCGAGAGTGATGTGTGAGTCGTCAGGAGAAATAGAAATGAATGATCCTATCCTAGCCTATAGATATTTCACCTCAGCTTCTATGATGTAATAATATTTCACCTCAGCTTCTATGATGTAATAATGTTTCACCCAACTGGTATTCCAGGGAAACATTGTACTGGAGAGTGATGAAGTGTTGGAGTTCCAGGAGGAAGAATACGACCTGATCCTGGCCCTGTCCATTACCAAGTGGATCCATCTCAACTGGGGCGATGAAGGTCTCAAGAGGGCGCTTAAACGAATCTTCAAGCAGCTGCGACCCGGCGGCAAACTCATACTGGAGCCTCAAGCCTGGGCCTCGTACAAGAAGCGCAAGAAGCTTTCGGTAAGTATTTTGCATATTGTGAATCCTTGAATAATACCTGGGTGATTATTAGGGCTGCAACGATTCACTTGTTCTTCGATTCGATTCGATTTTCGATTCTAGTCACTCGATTTGATTATTTTCGATTCGATTAACAGATCTGATAAAATACAATTATTTAGGTATTGAAATGAAATTTTTTTTACAAGAAGTTGTTATTCTATTGAATTCTGTTGAAATTCTGCCATGAAAATTATATTTGCCATCTCGGTTCGATTTTCGATCAACAAACTTCGATTCGATTCAATTGATTCGGTTCGATTCTCGGTGCATTGAACCGAATCGTTGCAGCCCTAGCGATTATTAGTTTCAAACTTTGTGCATTTTCGATTTCCTCCAAAGAACCAAAAAGACATAAAAAGCTTAAATCTTGTGTACAGACTCCTTGACTAGTGAGAAGGCATAGTATGATAAAATGTTGTGTTGAGAATACTTCGGTAATAGGGATTCTAACTAGATGGTACATTTACTGACCCTGTGGCCCCTAGATAGGGGGAAGCACATTGCCAATACCCTAAAGCAAACTTATATATAAATCCTGATGAGCTACAGAGACAATTGCTCTATTTTTATCATATACTTCATCTCATCTGTATCGAAGGTATGTAAAAAAATGACTGCAAATTATTTTGTATCACTTTCATTTCCCCGGTTTAACCATTTACTTTACATGTATATTAGATTGTTAGTGTATTTAAACTTTTTTTCTGGTACTCTTAATTTGTCATAAACAACATAAACCAAATTAAAACAGGAACTGGGCTCTGTCTTTTGATGTATCTTGGCGCTTGCATGAATTGATTGTATAACCTGCTCACTTGCCAGTTGCCAAGCAATACATGCTGAAGTTGGTGACAAGTATCGTATGTGCAAAACGCCCCATATTTTGTTATATATAGGTATTTGATCATAAGTATTAATTGCATGCATGCAGAAAATTTACCCAACCTTTTGGCTTGGTGGCTCTTTAAATTTGGAGAAGTAGGATACTTCTACCAATATTAAGAGTCTCATATTCTCAGAATTTGCCAATATGACCCCCTTGGCTGATCACCTAGGAACAACACTGGCATGGTTTGTGACAATTACTGATTAATTTGAATAATAAATATTTATTTATTCTAATCTAAAAATAATTAATTATTAAAAACTGATAAGCCACTAAGGCAGCTATTTTTCTGTTGAATCTGAGTATATTTGATTCTGCCATATCAACATGTAAATGAAATGGTTTCAGGAGTCAATCTTCAAGAACTACGAGAGCATCAAGCTGAAACCAGAGCAGTTCCCAAACTACCTGTTGAGTGAGGTGGGATTCTCAAAGTGTGAAGTCATCGCTGTCCCCTACAACAAATCAAAAGGTATTGGCAAGATCAATCTGACTTGGGCAATGAAAGCATTGTTCCCTTGAGTTGTACGCTTTCTGAGACGGTTGAAGTTTGTAAATGAAATGTTAAGCACCCTATAATTCAGTTTTCGTTATTAGCAGCCCCGTCCTTAGAAGTTTGTGAAGTTTCCATCGCCGCCGCCGCCGCCGCCGCCGCGTCCGCCGCCGCACTCGTACTACTAGCTATTACTTTTTTCCCCTAAGCTTTCCAGAACTCTTATTCATACCTTACTCCTCATACCTCGGGGGAACGATTTTGACATGTTCACTTTCAAGGTCAAAGGTCAAGGTCACGAGCTATGTATTCACACTAAGAATTCCTTGTAAACGCGATAACTTGAAAAGTTTTTGTGCTATGAAGCTCTAACTTGGTATATATCATCCTTGGAAAAGTAAAAAAATTTGAAAAGGTTTTGGCTACAATCCGTCAAAGGTCAAGGTCACAGCAAGGTCATGACGTAAGCATGTTTTAGCGAAAATGCTTTATTTTAACTATGAACACTTTTAATCAATACATGATTGTTATACTAAAAAAAAAGTGTTCAATGATTGTGTGACCTTGAAGGTCAAAGGTCAAGGTCATGAAATAGGGGTTATTACAAAATGCACTAAATTGGGGTATAACTTTATCCCATTTAGCTTTTCAGAACTCATGAACATGTCTAAATGTTAATACTTCCAGGGAATCATTATGACATGTTCACTTTCAAGTTCAAAGGTCAAGGTCACGAGTTATAAAATCACCACAAAATTCTTTGTAAACACGGTAACTTGAAAAGTTTTTGTGCTATGAAGCTCTAACTTGGTATATATCATCCTTGGAAAAGTAAAAAATTTTGAAAAGGTTTCGGCTACAATCTGTCAAAGGTCAAGGTCACAGCAAGGTCATGACTTAAGCATGGTTTAGCGAAAATGCTTAATTTTAACTATGATCACTTTTAATCAATACATGATTGTTATACTCAATAAAAAGTGTTCAATTATTGTGTGACCTTGAAGGTCAAAGGTCAAGGTCATGAGATATGAGTTATTGCAATTCCTTCTAAACACAATAACTTGAAAAGTTTTTGTGCTATGAAGTTTAGATTTTGTATATATTATCTCTTGAGAAGTTCAACATTTTCAAAAAGTTTTGGGTACTAACTGTCGAAGGTCAAGGTCACAGCAAGGTCAACATATATGGAGAAAATGGATTAATTGTATTTTTAACACTTTATTTCATTACAATAATGTTGTACTCAATGAAATGTGTTCATTGATTGTGTGACCTTGAGTGTCAAAGGTCAAGGTCACGAGAAAATTCCCAATTTGGTGAGGCCTGTAAAAGGCGGAACAGGGTAAGGCGAAACCCAAAGTTCCGGGGCTGCTCTGCTTTTGCGGTATCCCGCAAACGCTAATCTAGTGTTACTAAGCCATTGCAGTGTTTAAATCAACTTATGTAGAAAATGTAGTAAATCACACATGAATTGGCTCTCACAAAAAATAATCTGTAAAATATTTATGGACTGTAGGCCATTTTCAGGGGTTTTAGTAATTTTCTGAATTTCAATTGTGCCATTTCCCTTCAAAATTTCAGGGGGCCACTTTTTCACCTACTGTGCAAATGGCACAAGGCCCCTGCCTTTTCCCAGTCCCAGGTTTTATTTTTTGAAATGATAAATTTTATATCTTATTCACACTTGAGGATAACAGATCTGATAGTAAATTATACATCCAGGGAGATAACTCTTCATACGATTGTTTACCTTGTCATTAGATTTTAAGGTTCATTAGTAAGGTAAACTTTATCAAATAACAAATTCTTTAAAATATACACAGTTATGTTACAGTCAGTATCGTTTGTCAAAAACAATTAAACAAAAAGTGCCCTCAATGTTAGTGAAAAGAATCATAAGTACAGTTTTTTCATATCAGTGTATGACTGTTACCAAATGCCGTTGCACACAAAGGTATCCAACCTCACAAGTCACCTCCCCTCCCACCAAGGGTGACCTAATACTGTCCATAGGTTCTGGCATCCCTAGTAAAAACTACAAAATTTAAGGACAAAAAGTCTTTAAAGTAAGAAAATGATGTTGATGACTTCTCCTTGTAACCAATTAATCACAAACTTTTCACCTTGCAGGTTTCCGGAGACCCCTTCAGCTATACACAAAGGCAGACACTGTGGCTAACACTCCTTTCACTGATATGGACGAGAACAGCCAAGCCAACCGGCCTCAAGTACTGGCTCCCACGCTCAAATCATCGGCGTCAACACCCTCGGCTGATACCGCTACCCCAGAGCATGTGGTAGAAACACGCAAATCCTCCGCATCTTTGCCCTCAACAGACATTGATACCCCAGAACATGTGGTAGAATCACTCAAGTCTTCTGCATCTGCATCTACCCAATCATCGGACATCGCTACAACTGACAATGTCTCGGAAACACTCAAAACTAGATCTTCATTGGTCGAAGCCGCTAGCCCTGACCATGCCACAGAAGCACAGAAAGCTACGCCGTCAGGAAGTCTCGAGAAGTCTTAGGGAGAACTTTGTTATGTTGGTGCTGAAAAAGAATCCTATCCAGATGTCGCTGAGGTGCACAGAATCAACACAGGGATTATCTATCATGTTGGAAATTATACAGTTTGCAGAACAATAATGACTCAAAATCTTTAGATGTCTCCCTTCGAATGAAGTTCATGTTAACAAACTCGTGTGTACTTGGATTTATGTGACTGATATGGTTGACTTCAGATAGTTATGGACATTATCTTTATTGACTTAATTGGCAGTGGTTTATTTACAGCTTTCCGTTGCCATGTATAACATAACAGTATTGTAAGGAATTTAAAGGGAGATAATTCTGCAGAAAACAAGAATTGTCTCCCTTTGAATGGAAACCTTTACTTTACTTTACCATAGGGCATTGTTATGAAGAGGTTTATATCCTAGTGAAGTAATTGCATGTACAGTGAAAGCGACATCAAAGAAGGATTTATCAGAGAAAATTATAAATGACAATACATCAATATTTCTGTGAGAAAGTGAATATATAAGTAGGTGTCCAGTAAACAGTATCAAAGCAAACCACTGTCTTTGTTATGCCGAATAACATACAAAATGAGATTTCCCCGTACTCACGAGGATGTCTGTGTTATGGTTAGGGGGGAAACTAAAGTTACATGATAAAACTTACATTTTCTTGAGTCAATATTACAGTTATCCTTATTTTTGGCAAGAAAACTGATCTAAATTAACTAACCACTGATGCAAATATTTGTGTATGATATGGTTTAATGAAATGTCCATTTTGAAAACAATAAAACACCCTGATAAAAGTTCTTGGTTTATATCTTTTGGTATTATGAAACAAATTATTGCTGCTCTGAAGCAAGTAGATTGGTAGACATGATATTTATCAAAAGTTTTGAAAATCATGCATGCATCAGCGTTTCACAAACACAACTTGTTAAATTTAGTTGTCAAATATGCAACTGTCAATAAAGGATTTGGTCTTGACTCTAAAACGAGAAATATGTGAAAGGCATGGAAAAAAATATATGCAATTAAAGGTTATCAGGACTGCTGAAGTAAAGATTTGTTTGAGAGAAATAAAAGGTGAATTCTAAAAATCTGTAGTTTTCAGAACAGAATTCAGCTGCAGTGTATATTACAATGACTAATTTAAGGTTTGCAAGATTTTGACAATAAATCATCACTTGCGAAACTCGAAGGAAGCTATGTTGAAGTTTTAAAGTTTACGGTTGCTTTAATCTATATGTTCAATTTCCTTTTTAAGCCCCATTGTCATACTTGCATGCGGTTTGTTAAGAAATTTAGCCATTGAGAAAAAAAATACACCATTTGGTAGAAAAATATTTCTTTAAAAGTTTGATTTCATATTTACATCTTTTAATCAACAAATAAATACTTAATTCGACGTCCAAAGTACAACACCCTTTGCAAAAGTGGCATAGCTTTTAACAAACCCGCTTTTAATGACATCATTATGTGTATTTGTTTTATACCACTAGCATATTTTCCTTCACATATGGATATCTTGAGAATCAAAATGAATTCAATTTTGATATAAACATAATACAATTTTCAGAAACACTTTTCCGATTACTTACTACGTAAATAAATGAAAGAAGAAGAAAGACAATAAGTGACTACATATCTTGTCTTCAAAGCATTATCTATAAAACAAGTCCTCACAAACGTAAAAGGTTTCATGTTAAAATAGGCTATTAGCATGACTTAATTGAACTGTACTTTGGCTTCCTTGAATGTTCCGTTATGCCGTTAATGATTACCATTGAAATTACTGTTTTTGTCAAACATGGACAACCATGTCTAAAGGACGAAAATGCAAAGACCGCTTACTGTCAATCTGAATCAATTTAGATCGACAGGTTTTATATCAGGTCACGCAACAGTAGGACAAAATAAAAAATCTGTTGATCTAAATAATAAAGATTGACTAACAGTATGATTGGAGTTAAAGAACCCTGGTCTCCACTGAAAACTGTTGAATTAAGTCACGGTCTGCTGCTGAAAGGCCCGATGGACTGATGGCATGGCATGTTGTCCGGCGTCCGTCCCTACATCCGGCCGTCCGTCCGTAAACTTTATGCATAATAAAGGCCACAGGGGACACGCCCTTCAAACCTATTTTCATCTTTTTCTCCAGAAGCAAAAGACCCAGAAAGCTTAAACCGTGTGTAATGACTCCTTGTAGCCTTAGTGGCCATGTGGCCCCTAAAAAGGGCCACGTGGAGCACGCCCTTAAAACTTATTCATCATCTTCTCCAGAAGAAAAAGGCCCAGAAAACTTAAACCTTGTGTACAGACACCTTGACTAGTGAGGATTAGAAATTGTAGCCTTTGTGGCCCTGTGGCCAATAATAAGGGCTGTATATGTCACGCCCTAAAACCATTTTTATCTGAAAACCTGGTAGACTCCTTCTAATGATGATTGAAAGTATACAGTTTTGGTGGCCCTGCGGCCCCTCAGAAGGGTTTGGTGAACCTTTGAATCCTTTACCCTAACTTATCAATTGAATTTTTGAACAGTTATCATTTCTGAATTTATTACCGGTACATGAAAACACATCGCCTTTATACCTTAGTTTAGGATTTGTGACCCTGTGGCCCTTACATAAGGGGAAACCACATTGGCCCACTCCAAAGTATAATTGGATATGAAGCCTGATGAGCTACAGAGCTAATGGCTCTATTTTTAATAGGTTTCTTTAAAATGTGTGACCTGTTTCTTTCAAAAGAAAAAAGATAAGATTGTGAGAGTATCATAGGCACTATGTTATGACGAACCTTCGTACTACATGACAAGACATTTTTCACATTAAAACGGCGCAAAACAAAATCGTAGATCGTTTCAGCCAAAAGCCAAAAGTAGTGCATATTTGCAACGGCAAGCACAACACATTCTTGATTTGTAAAACGTGTTTCTACCATTGCAACTGTTGTAGAAACTAACTTATACTGACTTTATGAATTAGTAACTCTACAAGAATGAAAAACAAGACCCCTAGGCCTGTCATGGTATCTTCTAAAGTGAAAGTTTTAACGACACTGCTTAAGGGTTATACACAACGCCAGAGGTACCACCTTCTCTGCTCCAAGGCTCCTAGACATTATATTGTGCTGGATCTATAGTCGACACAGTACTAAAGTACTCCCGGAAATGCTAGGAAAATTATTTTTGGAGTTTATTTTATTTTAGCTGAAATTCAAACGATATTTTGTGGAAATATCTATATCTATAATGATTTCTATAATCAAGATTTAATATATTTGTTTTTGTAGAAAATTTCAAAAAGGGTTGTACAGGAGAAAAAACTGGGAAAAAAGCTACAGCATCTAAATGCAAAGACGTTTATCTGTCAATTAATGAGTTTCCATTATATGAAATTCGGGAGTTTACTTCAAAAGAATCAGTTATTAAATTGGTATACGAAAAGAGCGACGATTAATGTTTTACTTTATTCTCTCACCATCATTTGAACTTTGACAAGTAGCTGCACGTGCTATACTTTCTACTACAATGCTCTATCTATATGTTCAAACGCTTTGGACAGGTCACAGAGAGGTTCTTACCGAGTTCGGGGAAAATATCGACCAGACTTTTGAGTATGACAGAATTGATGTCCCAACTTTCCAATTAGGCAAAGGTTTAACTGGCACCATTTTCGATTGCTTAGTAGTTTAAGCCTTTCTGCATTCAGCAAAATATAAGGTTTAGTGCATGCAGCGATATGTTGCAACACCCGATCAAGTTCATTAACATTAACCGCTAGAGCTGGCATTGAAATGCAACAAGCCTTAAACAAGGTGAGGACTGGTGAGTTTAACGCCGCTTTCAAGAGGAGTTTGCTTACATCAAAGCTGCTAGTATTATTTCAGGGAGAAAGCCCGCAACACATATGACTATCGTGGTTATGCATTTCGGTGAAACCAGCGAGCATTGGCTGGAACTCGCGAAACTCTTGTAAGAATCGCACCAAACATTACTACGTGTAGAACAGCTCTCTACTGCAGAGAGAGTTGCCGAGCCCCTGGCGGGATTCGAACCACAAACCTCTTGCGGAACGTGCCAATGGTTTGAACAAGTTACGACTTCATGCAAGATAACTTCATACCCTGACGTATTCCCTATATGACTGAATTGTTAAAGGGAATCAACAACCTAGCTCGTGAAATCTAATTGACCATCGTAAATGAGAGCACCCAGAAGGGTAAGGGGTGTCACATGACACAAACTTGGTACTGGCTGTCATCTGTAAGCCGTTCGTAACCAAACGAATTCGTCCCTACCGAGCATTTTCGACTCTTTCGGGGCCCTGCTTATAAAACCCTGACAGTTAAACATTCGGGTTGCAGACCCCCTTTAACGCAATGAATGTCGAGGATGTTGTCAATTTTCATAATACATTCGCTATACACAAACTATAAATGGCATAATTAAATGTTCGACCAAGCTTGATGTCTCTGCTCTCGTGTGTATTTCGATGCATATGAGACAGCTACATGAGTTAGCTGAACGACTTTCTAGCTAGCTGAGTGCAGATGTCGAGCGAGTGATATCAGGACCTGGCTAATCGCACTGTAGTCGACACTGGAGGAATTCTAACCTTGTACCGGTGTATGTGTGTCAGTGTCATAACTCGTGGATGTTCGATGTGGAGTACAACTTTGAAGTTACACTCGTGAAAGCTATTCTTGGAGTACGACTTTGAAAGAAACTCATGGAAAAAAAATCGTGGAGTAAAACTTCGAATCAATACTTTTGAAGTAAGGATTTGACGTAAAACTTTGAATCACGACTTCCAAAGTACGACTTTGAAGTACAACTTTGAATTAAAACACTGAAGACAATTTGGTATTACAATTTTGGGTCGTCCAACTTGAAGAACGACTTTGTAGAAGAAATAAGCTGGCATCAGAACCTAAGGGAATGACAGTGAAACCTGAAGACCAGGGGAAAGATGCTGGGGTGGAGGAAAATGGTAAATATAATTTTATCACTAAGAGAGTAACACCAACATGTTTTGGTTCAAGTTTGAATATATGGAATTTTTTACGTCGTATTATAAACGTTTTGGGGAAAAATAAAAATTTCCGGATGGCATGATTTCGTGTACATGAAAATTTTTTCTTGAACCACACGTTCTTATGAAATTTTGTAAAGCCATTTCGGAATAACGTATGGATATTCCATTGTGCTACTTATGTCTGACACTGAACTGACTGAAGGGTCTACACGTCTACTAAGATTTTGTGATTTGTCATTCATTTTTAGCAAACAACAGGTAAGCAAAATATAAATACGTTATTTCTTATGTCGTCCTTTTAGAAAAAAACAGAAGCTTTCGAATTGATCTACATATATTTATATATATAAAATCAAGGACCAAAGAGTTCTTTCAAATAAGAGGAAAAGAAGAATCATTCTGAGTTTGGTAGATCTATCCGTCACCCTCTTTCAGCAAAATGTTCTAAATCAGTGAAGCGCTTCCAGGACACATCAATACATACCATCAGATCGTATGACAATGGCTGCCACCATCGAAGGGGAAACTTTGTGTTGTTGAAATATAGGATAAATCGTTCAAATTACTTCACTAGCCTATCGTCCGGATGATAATCATTTTAACTCATATTTATTTATTGGTATGATGACTAAGTATAGTAGGTTTGCTTGCACACATCTGTAAGTATAATTAGGTTTAGTAATTGCTTCTTGTCAGATATCACCGTAATTCAACGAATCAAGCATTAATTTCAAATAAGTACTCAAGCAACATGCATACATTAATATCAAGTTGTAATTTATCTGCCTCATGGAAATGAACATATAGATATTCAAAATATCTATAATATAATGTTATTATTCATGCTTCGCCTCGGGCCAATACAGCAGACCTCGGACCTGTAACTGGACCAATACGGAAAAACATGATTAATGAAATTTTTATTAATTAACTTCTTTGTGATTTATTTGTACAACATTAGAGAGTTCATTTTCTTCGAAATCAAAATTATAAAAGAGATTGGTGAACTCTAATATATGTTGAAAGTTTTGAAGCGATAGCTTCGGACTTGCGCCATTTGTGTATATGCGCATGCTCAGAGTCGTATTGGCCCAGTCTGCTCGTATATTGGCCCAGTTTGGCCCGTATTGGCCCAGCTTACCTGTATTGGCCCAGTTGCCGAATCGTATAGTGTAGGCCGTTTAGATTATATTAGTGCCATATCATTGATAGTTCATTAATAATTGAATCATACATATACTGTTTAACACAAATATGCATACGTACATCTGCATCGATAGATCATTTACAATAGATTGCTGGTAACAAAACACGACCATTGTGTAATTACACTATCTAATCTCCTGTACATGCATTGTTCTTACGTCATCCAGTATCTGAAGCACTTTTACAGTTTCTTAGTACCCGTACAGTATGTGTTGATATGAGTGTTTGATAATGGGTACATTTAGGTCATGGATATCGGAAAATAACCCAGCTCACAGTGTCACTTACATCAACAGTGTTCAGAGAATACCGTCATAAATAAATTATTAAAATCATCAAAGTTCTTTTATAAAACATCTCCCTGCCGCCAAGAACGGGCCCTAACACATGATTTTTCATAGGAATGCTTGGTTGATATCGTGACGGCTCATGTTTAAAAACTTTTGTTAATTGTACGTGCAACTGAGGAAATCCTTCCGTCTGATTACAATGCGGTTAATATTATCATAATACTCTTTTAAATTGTGTCGTATTATTCGTGAAAAAGGTACATATCTTATGGATATCACAATAAATATCAATGATATGACAATATTCAAAACATATGTTTTTGTTCTTAAGGGTCTTAAACAACACAAATGTAGAATATTGTGACTGCAGAAAAATGAGGGAAATGGACAAACATTTTCAATCATAAACATTTCATATTATCACTCCTTTTATTCTACAGTTCGCCAATGTGTAATTTGATATTTCTTCTCAGGATAGTTTCATTATTAAATACCTCCGACGGAGTTGAGAAGGAAAAACAGAATTATGTTTGACCTTACACAATATGGTACCAATATGTGCTGGCCTTCCAGCTTGAGATTGTGTGCATTTAGAGTGTCCTAATTGTATTATGACAGTAACAAACCAGACATTTGAAATAATCTCACCCCTAGGCTGTTTAAAATTGATTGTACTTCGAGGAAAAAACGTGTATAAATATTGTCTCTATTGGGGTTCGAACCGTAGTTTTTTGTTTCCCTCGAAACACGGTCGATTCTAATCAAACTGATCTCACCCCAAACAATAATCTCTGTTTCCAGTGCCGTGTTGTTGCTCCAAGCGCTGGATCCTGGCCTATGTCGGGTGCGTCTCCTTCATCTTCGTGTACGCCGTCAGGTCCGACATCAACGTGGCCATCGTCTGCATGGTGAAGAGTAACGACTCCACCGCCGACCTCAACGTCACAGACCCAGCCTGCAGACCCAACTCCAACGAGACCACGGGCTATGAGGTTTGTACAGCTAATATCATTCATACATAAGTGCAGATAATGATGTCCTTGAAGGTATATATACAGTTTTGTACCGCCAATATATACATCACCACAGATAGTGATGTCCATGTTGGTATATACAGGTTTGTACAGCCAATATATACATCATCACAAATAATGATGTCCTTGAAGGTATATATACAGGTTTGTGAAGCCAATATATACATCATTGCCGATAGTGATGTCCTTGAATGTATATACACGTTTGTACAGCCAATATCCACTTAATTATCGATAGTGATGTCTTTGAAGGTATATATACAGGTTTGTACAGCCAATATCCACTTAATTACCGATAGTGATGTCTTTGAAGGTATAAACAGGTTTGTACAGCAAATATCCACTTAATTACCGATAGTGATGTCCTTGAAGATATATACAGGTTTGTTCAGCCAATATCCGCCATATGACATATATAGTGATGTCCAGGTTTGTACAGAATATATCTACCCCACTAATTAGATAATCATTTCCATAAATTTCGCCCTCTTTCCATAACACAACAAAGATTTTTTCGGTTAAAGGAAAGAAACTGTAACTTAATGAGAGACCTCACTGTCATTCGTGATAATGTCAACTGTCTTCATCGCTTTAAAAAAATTCGGAAAAATGATTTAGAAACAAAATCCCTATGGATATCCAGCCGTGTGCAACCACTCATCTCCAACAGTACAGATAGTGGTGGCCTTGAAACATTGTCCCATTGTAGGACACATCGAAAACAGTTTTTTAACCGCCGTTATCTTATCATAAAAATAACTTTCTTGGGTCCATTTAGGTTTGTAAAGCGATAATCCATCACAAAACAGCTAATGGTGTCATTGCGAGAACACATCAAAATAAAATTACTCAGTTATCATGTGTGATATAAACGATTTTAGTTCGAGTAGTGGAAAGTTTATGTATAAAGTTTAAGTCATGTTTTGAGTACACCCTGTGATGATAGCGTTTTCGATAACTATTTGCATATGTACATATATATGTACAGAGTTCAGTCAATGCAGAAACTGTTCATTTCAATACGAAACATCTTCTAAGAATTTAAGGGAAAATCTTCGAAAAGTTCGAACGATTTCCACATTGTGAGGTGTAACCGATTTTGTCTATTACGAACAATTATGCAAAGGCATAAAGGCTATAGAAGTAGTAACAAAATGGAAATAAATTTATTTTTTAGAAACCGATGAATTTTCAGGATCATACACGTCCGTTGATGCACACAAATAAAGCATACATAACCATTTCAGATAAATGGACAACTTGAACACACACACTTACACTCAGGGGCAAAACAAAATATACCATGTAAACGCACGATAGATTAAGCTATGAGTGATAGTTACGGCCGATACAGGGTTCAAGAGCTAACTGACTGACTAAGTTTTTAATTTCAAAGCTTTATCTGTAAACGCTTTTAAAACACGTCTTTCAAAAACCGCTGTTTAAGAATCTCCCTAACTAGAGATGGGATAGTGAAAATGGCCCTTTTCTTGTTTTTAAACCAACTTACAACAACGTGCTTGAACAAATTAATCTGTATCATTTTTTATATTGATAACATCTTTGATTTATCAAATCTATAATTTTCATAATCCTTATATTCCAATTCCAAAGATTATTAACAAATATAACATTGAAAAATCTGTTTTGTGACCACTCGTGTATTTGAACCATTATACAATTATAAGTATCATACTCTGATGTTGGAAATTGTAAGTACTTCTTCACAAATGATGTGCCTATCACAAGTGTTCGTAGTCTCATTACATTTACAGGATTTTGTTTTGTACTCTTATGAAAAGTTTGTATCGTTTCCTTTGCCCCTAAGTGTACATCTGAGGTAAAAAAAAACGTATTTAGGAAAACAACTCTTGATGTATTTGGCATTCATAAATGAGATAACCTTGAGCGTACATGCTCGCCTGCAAAATTGCATGTTCAAGGCTCACCTGCCTAATGCAAACACAAATATCAGCACAAAACGATGCTTATATAATTATGAATAAATACAACAATTGCGGTCAATATATTATAAACAGCCTTTTAGACCATACAAAACAAGTTCGACCCGATAGACAAAATTAATATCCATCCTGAGTTTCCGCCAAGATCAATAGGAAACGTACATTAGCTGATAATAAAAATATAGATATAAAACCAGCACTTAACGAAAATGCATCATACCTATCTTTGCCGTGGTGATAAGCTAGAAAGGCCAGAAGTAACTTACTGTCACAGCACCTCAATTATTCCCTTTATCAACCAGTCTGATTACCTCCTGTTACCAGTGAGAGAAAGTATTTTCTCTCTGATTCGAAATGCATTCATCGATAAGAAATTTTATGAAATTTTACCTTCATGCTATTAGTTCACGAAATAAAAAAGTAAAACTTTACCACAGTTTGTATCAGTTCAATTGTTACCCTGACGCTTCATTAAATCATTTCTCACGAAGACATTTGACGAGTAATATACTTATTATTGCAACTTTTTCTGTAGCGGGATAATAACCTTGACAGTCGATTCAGTCATACCATTGAATGAAACACTTCACAATTAATAACGTGTTTTTTAATATCAACTTTTCTGTATCGATTTAATCCAAAGCTGTACATTCAGCAAAGTGTTTATTGTTATAAATGAGTGTATGAACCATGTTCCCTGTACCAGAGAGCCGAGTTCGACTGGACTAAAGGCGACCAGTCCGGTCTGCTGTCAGCCTTCTACTACGGCTACATATTCGCTCAAATCCCCGGCGGGTGGTTGGCTGGCCGATTTGGTGGTAAATACGTACTGGGCATTGGTTGGACGATGGGTGCACTCAACACTCTTCTCCAGCCAATCGCTGCACGACAGAGTATCTACATCATGTATGCCCTCAGGGTGACACTGGGCATAATGACGGTACGTTATCGTGAAATACAGGGGGAGGCAATATTGCCATAAACGGTGTATCTATTGTAAATTCTAAATCATACCAAACGTAAAGGTCTATGATATGTGATATAATTAAAAATTAATTTGGAAAACAAATTTGTCCTCTCTATGTTTGTAACGAATCTAACCATTTGTCAACGTAATTGAAAAAGAACTTTTAATAATTAAAAAGTTAGTATCAGATTAAGGTATTCAATTCTGCGCTGTACATTATTTTCTAAATGTATTTTATTCTGCGATGTCTGTTTTTGCTAAAGGTATTTTATTCTGCGCAGTACTATATTTGCTGAAGGTATTTCATTATGCACAGTAATGCATTTGCTAAAGGTATTTAATTATGCGCGGTAGTGGGTACTTCATTCTGTGCGGTACTGTATTTGCTTAAGCTATTTCATTCTGCACAGTAATGCATTTGCTAAAGATAATTAATTATGCGCGGTACTGGGTACTTCATTCTGCGCGGTAATGCATTTGCTAAAGGTATTTAATTCTGCGCGGTACTGGGAACTTCATTATGCGCGGTACTGTATTTGTTAAAGCTATTTTATTCTGCGCGGTACTGTATCTGCTAAAGGTATTTTATTCTGCGCGGTACTGGGTACTTCATTATGCGCGGTACTGTATTTGCTGAAGCTATTTTATTCTGCGCGGTACTGTATCTGCTAAAGGTATTTAATTCTGCGCGGTACTGGGTACTTCATTATGCGCGGTACTGTATTTGCTAAAGCTATTTTATTCTGCGCGGTACTGTATCTGCTAAAGGTATTTTATTCTGAGCGGTACTGTATCTGCTTAATTATTTATTCTGCACGGTACTGGGTACTTTATTCTGCGTGGTTCTGTGTCAGTCGAAGGTACTGTTTTCACACTTGACTGTCTGCAGGGTGTATCCTACCCGGCAATGCAGACGCTGTGGGGGCGATGGGCTCCCCCTCATGAGCGGAGCAAACTCCTCTCCCTCACATTCTCAGGTAAATATATTGACTTGTACCATTGAGCAAACTCCTCTCCCTCACATTCTCAGGTAAATATATTGACTTGTACCATTGAGCAAACTCCTCTCGCTCACATTCTCAGGTAAATATATTGACTTGTACCATTGAGCAAACTCCTCTCCCTCACATTCTCAGGTAAATATATTGACTTGTACCATTGAGCAAACTCCTCTCCCTCACATTCTCAGGTAAATATATTGACTTGTACCATTGAGCAAACTCCTCTCGCTCACATTCTCAGGTAAATATATTGACTTGTACCATTGAGCAAACTCCTCTCCCTCACATTCTCAGGTAAATATATTGACTTGTACCATGGAGCAAACTCCTCTCCCTCACATTCTCAGGTAAATATATTGACTTGTACCATTGAGCAAACTCATCTCGCTCACATTCTCAGGTAAATATATTGACTTGTAGCATTGAGCAAACTCCTCTCCCTCACATTCTCAGGTAAATATATTGACTTGTACCATTGAGCAAACTCCTCTCCCTCACATTCTCAGGTAAATATATTGACTTGTACCATTGAGCAAACTCCTCTCGCTCACATTCTCAGGTAAATATATTGACTTGTACCATTGAGCAAACTCCTCTCCCTCACATTCTCAGGTAAATATATTGACTTGTACCATGGAGCAAACTCCTCTCCCTCACATTCTCAGGTAAATATATTGACTTGTACCATTGAGCAAACTCCTCTCTCTCACATTCTCAGGTAAATATATTGACTTGTACCATTGAGCAAACTCCTCTCGCTCACATTCTCAGGTAAATATATTGACTTGTACCATTGAGCAAACTCCTCTCCCTCACATTCTCAGGTAAATTTATTGACTTGTACCATTGAGCAAACTCCTCTCCCTCACATTCTCAGGTAAATTTATTGACTTGTACCATTGAGCAAACTCCTCTCGCTCACATTCTCAGGTAAATATATTGACTTGTAGCATTGAGCAAACTCCTCTCCCTCACATTCTCAGGTAAATATATTGACTTGTAGCATTGAGCAAACTCCTCTCCCTCACATTCTCAGGTAAATATATTGACTTGTACCATTGAGCAAACTCCTCTCCCTCCCATTCTCAGGTAAATATATTGACTTGTACCATTGAGCAAACTCCTCTCGCTCACATTCTCAGGTAAATATATTGACTTGTACCATTGAGCAAACTCCTCTCCCTCACATTCTCAGGTAAATATATTGACTTGTACCATGGAGCAAACTTCGCTAGCTCACATTCTCAGGTAAATATATTGACTTGTACCATTGAGCAAACTCCTCTCCCTCACATTCTCAGGTAAATATATTGACTTGTACCATTGAGCAAACTCCTCTCCCTCACATTCTCAGGTAAATATATTGACTCGTAGCAATGAGCAAACTCCTCTCTCTCACAGACTCAGGTAAATATATTGACTTGTACCATTGAGCAAACTCCTCTCCCTCACATTCTCAGGTAAATATATTGACTTGTACCATTGAGCAAACTCCTCTCCCTCACATTCTCAGGTAAATATATTGACTTGTACCATTGAGCAAACTCCTCTCCCTCACATTCTCAGGTAAATATATTGACTTGTACCATTGAGCAAACTCCTCTCCCTCACATTCTCAGGTAAATATATTGACTTGTACCATTGAGCAAACTCCTCTCCCTCACATTCTCAGGTAAATATATTGACTTGTACCATTGAGCAAACTCCTCTCCCTCACATTCTCAGGTAAATATATTGACTTGTAGCATTGAGCAAACTCCTCTCCCTCACATTCTCAGGTAAATATATTGACTTGTAGCATTGAGCAAACTCCTCTCCCTCACATTCTCAGGTAAATACATTGACTTGTACCATTGAGCAAACTCCTCTCCCTCACATTCTCAGGTAAATATATTGACTTGTACCATTGCGCAAACTCCTCTCGCTCACATTCTCAGGTTAATATATTGACTTGTACCATGGAGCAAACTCCTCTCCCTCACATTCTCAGGTAAATATATTGACTTGTACCATTGAGCAAACTCCTCTCCCTCACATTCTCAGGTAAATATATTGACTTGTAGCAATGAGCAAACTCCTCTCCCTCACATTCTCAGGTAAATATATTGACTTGTACCATTGAGCAAACTCCTCTCCCTCACATTCTCAGGTAAATATATTGACTTGTACCATTGAGCAAACTCCTCTCCCTCACATTCTCAGGTAAATATATTGACTTGTACCATTGAGCAAACTCCTCTCCCTCACATTCTCAGGTAAATATATTGACTTGTAGCATTGAGCAAACTCCTCTCCCTCACATTCTCAGGTAAATATATTGACTTGTACCATTGAACAAACTCCTCTCCCTCACATTCTCAGGTAAATATATTGACTTGTACCATTGAGCAAACTCCTCTCCCTCACATTCTCAGGTAAATATATTGACTTGTACCATTGAGCAAACTCCTCTCCCTCACATTCTCAGGTAAATATATTGACTTGTGGCAATGAGCAAACTCCTCTCCCTCACATTCTCAGGTAAATATATTGACTTGTACCATTGAGCAAACTCCTCTCCCTCACATTCTCAGGTAAATATATTGACTTGTACCATTGAGCAAACTCCTCTCCCTCACATTCTCAGGTAAATATATTGACTTGTACCATTGAGCAAACTCCTCTCCCTCACATTCTCAGGTAAATATATTGACTTGTACCATTGAGCAAACTCCTCTCCCTCACATTCTCAGGTAAATATATTGACTCGTAGCAATGAGCAAACTCCTCTCCCTCACAGACTCAGGTAAATATATTGACTTGTACCATTGAGCAAACTCCTCTCCCTCACATTCTCAGGTAAATATATTGACTTGTACCATTGCGCAAACTCCTCTCGCTCACATTCTCAGGTAAATATATTGACTTGTACCATTGAGCAAACTCCTCTCCCTCACATTCTCAGGTAAATATATTGACTTGTACCATTGAGCAAACTCCTCTCCCTCACATTCTCAGGTAAATATATTGACTTGTACCATTGAGCAAACTCCTCTCCCTCACATTCTCAGGTAAATATATTGACTTGTACCATTGAGCAAACTCCTCTCCCTCACATTCTCAGGTAAATATATTGACTTGTACCATTGAGCAAACTCCTCTCGCTCACATTCTCAGGTAAATATATTGACTTGTACCATTGAGCAAACTCCTCTCCCTCACATTCTCAGGTAAATATATTGACTTGTACCATTGAGCAAACTCCTCTCCCTCACATTCTCAGGTAAATATATTGACTTGTACCATTAAGCAAACTCCTCTCCCTCACATTCTCAGGTAAATATATTGACTTGTACCATTGAGCAAACTCCTCTCCCTCACATTCTCAGGTAAATATATTGACTTGTACCATTGAACAAACTCCTCTCCCTCACATTCTCAGGTAAATATATTGACTTGTACCATTGAGCAAACTCCTCTCCCTCACATTCTCAGGTAAATATATTGACTTGTACCATTGAGCAAACTCCTCTCCCTCACATTCTCAGGTAAATATATTGACTTGTACCATTGAGCAAACTCCTCTCCCTCACATTCTCAGGTAAATATATTGACTTGTAGCATTGAGCAAACTCCTCTCCCTCACATTCTCAGGTAAATATATTGACTTGTACCATTGAGCAAACTCCTCTCCCTCACATTCTCAGGTAAATATATTGACTTGTACCATTGAGCAAACTCCTCTCGCTCACATTCAGGTAAATATATTGACTTGTACCATTGAGCAAACTCCTCTCCCTCACATTCTCAGGTAAATATATTGACTTGTACCATGGAGCAAACTCCTCTCCCTCACATTCTCAGGTAAATATATTGACTTGTACCATTGAGCAAACTTCTCTCCCTCACATTCTCAGGTAAATACATTGACTTGTACCATGGAGCAAACTCCTCTCGCTCACATTCTCAGGTAAATATATTGACTTGTACCATTGAGCAAACTCCTCTCCCTCACATTCTCAGGTAAATATATTGACTTGTACCATTGAGCAAACTCCTCTCCCTCACATTCTCAGGTAAATATATTGACTTGTACCATGGAGCAAACTCCTCTCCCTCACATTCTCAGGTAAATATATTGACTTGTACCATGGAGCAAACTCCTCTCCCTCACATTCTCAGGTAAATATATTGACTTGTACCATTGAGCAAACTCCTCTCGCTCACATTCTCAGGTAAATATATTGACTTGTACCATTGAGCAAACTCCTCTCCCTCACATTCTCAGGTAAACATATTGACTTGTACCATGGAGCAAACTCCTCTCCCTCACATTCTCAGGTAAATATATTGACTTGTACCATGGAGCAAACTCCTCTCCCTCACATTCTCAGGTAAATATATTGACTTGTACCATTGAGCAAACTCCTCTCCCTCACATTCTCAGGTAAATACATTGACTTGTACCATGGAGCAAACTCCTCTCCCTCACATTCTCAGGTAAATATATTGACTTGTACCATGGAGCAAACTCCTCTCCCTCACATTCTCAGGTAAATATATTGACTTGTACCATTGAGCAAACTCCTCTCGCTCACATTCTCAGGTAAATACATTGACTTGTACCATTGAGCAAACTCCTCTCCCTCACATTCTCAGGTAAATATATTGACTTGTACCATGGAGCAAACTCCTCTCGCTCACATTCTCAGGTAAATATATTGACTTGTACCATTGAGCAAACTCCTCTCGCTCACATTCTCAGGTAAATATATTGACTTGTACCATTGAGCAAACTCCTCTCCCTCACATTCTCAGGTAAATATATTGACTTGTACCATTGAGCAAACTCCTCTCCCTCACATTCTCAGGTAAATATATTGACTTGTACCATTGAGCAAACTCCTCTCCCTCACATTCTCAGGTAAATATATTGACTTGTACCATTGAGCAAACTCCTCTCGCTCACATTCTCAGGTAAATATATTGACTTGTACCATTGAGCAAACTCCTCTCCCTCACATTCTCAGGTAAATATATTGACTTGTACCATTGAGCAAACTCCTCTCCCTCACATTCTCAGGTAAATATATTGACTTGTACCATTGAGCAAACTCCTCTCCCTCACATTCTCAGGTAAATATATTGACTTGTACCATTGAGCAAACTCCTCTCCCTCACATTCTCAGGTAAATATATTGACTTGTACCATTGAGCAAACTCCTCTCCCTCACATTCTCAGGTAAATATATTGACTTGTACCATGGAGCAAACTCCTCTCCCTCACATTCTCAGGTAAATATATTGACTTGTACCATGGAGCAAACTCCTCTCCCTCACATTCTCAGGTAAATATATTGACTTGTACCATTGAGCAAACTCCTCTCGCTCACATTCTCAGGTAAATATATTGACTTGTACCATTGAGCAAACTCCTCTCCCTCACATTCTCAGGTAAATATATTGACTTGTACCATTGAGCAAACTCCTCTCCCTCACATTCTCAGGTAAATATATTGACTTGTACCATTGAGCAAACTCCTCTCCCTCACATTCTCAGGTAAATATATTGACTTGTACCATTGAGCAAACTCCTCTCCCTCACATTCTCAGGTAAATATATTGACTTGTACCATTGAGCAAACTCCTCTCCCTCACATTCTCAGGTAAATATATTGACTTGTACCATGGAGCAAACTCCTCTCCCTCACATTCTCAGGTAAATATATTGACTTGTACCTTTGAGCAAACTCCTCTTGCTCACATTCTCAGGTAAATATATTGACTTGTACCATTGAGCAAACTCCTCTCCCTCACATTCTCAGGTAAATATATTGACATGTACCATGGAGCAAACTCCTCTCCCTCACATTCTCAGGTAAATACATTGCCTTGTACCATTGAGCAAACTCCTCTCGCTCACATTCTCAGGTAAATACATTGACTTGTACCAATGAGCAAACTCCTCTCCCTCACATTCTCAGGTAAATACATTGACTTGTACCATTGAGCAAACTCCTCTCGCTCACATTCTCAGGTAAATATATTGACTTGTACCATTGAGCAAACTCCTCTCCCTCACATTCTCAGGTAAATATATTGACTTGTACCATTGAGCAAACTCCTCTCGCTCACATTCTCAGGTAAATATATTGACTTGTACCATTGAGCAAACTCCTCTCCCTCACATTCTCAGGCAAATATATTGACTTGTACCATTGAGCAAACTCCTCTCCCTCACATTCTCAGGTAAATATATTGACTTGTACCATGGAGCAAACTCCTCTCCCTCACATTCTCAGGTAAATATATTGACTTGTACCATTGAGCAAACTCCTCTCGCTCACATTCTCAGGTAAATATATTGACTTGTACCATGGAGCAAACTCCTCTCCCTCACATTCTCAGGTAAATATATTGACTTGTACCATTGAGCAAACTCCTCTCCCTCACATTCTCAGGTAAATATATTGACTTGTACCATTGAGCAAACTCCTCTCCCTCACATTCTCAGGCAAATATATTGACTTGTAGCATTGAGCAAACTCCTCTCCCTCACATTCTCAGGTAAATATATTGACTTGTACCATTGAGCAAACTCCTCTCCCTCACATTCTCAGGTAAATATATTGACTTGTACCATTGAGCAAACTCCTCTCCCTCACATTCTCAGGTAAATACATTGACTTGTACCATGGAGCAAACTCCTCTCCCTCACATTCTCAGGTAAATATATTGACTTGTACCATTGAGCAAACTCCTCTCCCTCACATTCTCAGGTAAATATATTGACTTGTACCATTGAGCAAACTTCTCTCCCTCACATTCTCAGGTAAATATATTGACTTGTACCATGGAGCAAACTCCTCTCCCTCACATTCTCAGGTAAATATATTGACTTGTACCATTGAGCAAACTCCTCTCCCTCACATTCTCAGGTAAATATATTGACTTGTACCATTGAGCAAACTCCTCTCCCTCACATTCTCAGGTAAATATATTGACTTGTACCATTGAGCAAACTCCTCTCCCTCACATTCTCAGGTAAATATATTGACTTGTAGCATTGAGCAAACTCCTCTCCCTCACATTCTCAGGTAAATATATTGACTTGTACCATTGAGCAAACTCCTCTCGCTCACAGACTCAGGTAAATATATTGACTTGTACCATGGAGCAAACTCCTCTCCCTCACATTCTCAGGTAAATACATTGACTTGTACCATTGAGCAAACTCCTCTCGCTCACATTCTCAGGTAAATATATTGACTTGTACCATTGAGCAAACTCCTCTCCCTCACATTCTCAGGTAAATATATTGACTTGTACCATTGAGCAAACTCCTCTCCCTCACATTCTCAGGTAAATATATTGACTTGTAGCATTGAGCAAACTCCTCTCCCTCACATTCTCAGGTAAATATATTGACTTGTACCATTGAGCAAACTCCTCTCCCTCACATTCTCAGGTAAATATATTGACTTGTACCATTGAGCAAACTCCTCTCGCTCACATTCTCAGGTAAATATATTGACTTGTACCATTGAGCAAACTCCTCTCCCTCACATTCTCAGGTAAATATATTGACTTGTACCATTGAGCAAACTCCTCTCCCTCACATTCTCAGGTAAATATATTGACTTGTACCATTGAGCAAACTCCTCTCCCTCACATTCTCAGGTAAATATATTGACTTGTACCATTGAGCAAACTCCTCTCCCTCACATTCTCAGGTAAATATATTGACTTGTACCATTGAGCAAACTCCTCTCCCTCACATTCTCAGGTAAATATATTGACTTGTACCATGGAGCAAACTCCTCTCCCTCACATTCTCAGGTAAATATATTGACTTGTACCATGGAGCAAACTCCTCTCGCTCACATTCTCAGGTAAATATATTGACTTGTACCATTGAGCAAACTCCTCTCCCTCACATTCTCAGGTAAATATATTGACTTGTACCATTGAGCAAACTCCTCTCCCTCACATTCTCAGGTAAATATATTGACTTGTACCATTGAGCAAACTCCTCTCTCTCACATTCTCAGGTAAATATATTGACTTGTACCATTGAGCAAACTCCTCTCGCTCACATTCTCAGGTAAATATATTGACTTGTACCATTGAGCAAACTCCTCTCGCTCACATTCTCAGGTAAATACATTGACTTGTACCATTGAGCAAACTCCTCTCCCTCACATTCTCAGGTAAATATATTGACTTGTACCATTGAGCAAACTCCTCTCCCTCACATTCTCAGGTAAATACATTGACTTGTACCATTGAGCAAACTCCTCTTGCTCACATTCTCAGGTAAATACATTGACTTGTACCATTGAGCAAACTCCTCTCCCTCACATTCTCAGGTAAATACATTGACTTGTACCTTTGAGCAAACTCCTCTTGCTCACATTCTCAGGTAAATATATTGACTTGTACCATTGAGCAAACTCCTCTCCCTCACATTCTCAGGTAAATATATTGACATGTACCATGGAGCAAACTCCTCTCCCTCACATTCTCAGGTAAATACATTGACTTGTACCATTGAGCAAACTCCTCTCGCTCACATTCTCAGGTAAATACATTGACTTGTACCATTGAGCAAACTCCTCTCCCTCACATTCTCAGGTAAATATATTGACTTGTACCATTGAGCAAACTCCTCTCCCTCACATTCTCAGGTAAATACATTGACTTGTACCATTGAGCAAACTCCTCTCGCTCACATTCTCAGGTAAATATATTGACTTGTACCATGGAGCAAACTCCTCTCCCTCACATTCTCAGGTAAATATATTGACTTGTACCATGGAGCAAACTCCTCTCCCTCACATTCTCAGGTAAATATATTGACTTGTACCATTGAGCAAACTCCTCTCGCTCACATTCTCAGGTAAATACATTGACTTGTACCATTGAGCAAACTCCTCTCCCTCACATTCTCAGGTAAATATATTGACTTGTACCATTGAGCAAACTCCTCTCCCTCACATTCTCAGGTAAATACATTGACTTGTACCATTGAGCAAACTCCTCTCCCTCACATTCTCAGGTAAATACATTGACTTGTACCATTGAGCAAACTCCTCTCCCTCACATTCTCAGGTAAATATATTGACTTGTACCATTGAGCAAACTCCTCTCCCTCACATTCTCAGGTAAATATATTGACTTGTACCATGGAGCAAACTCCTCTCCCTCACATTCTCAGGTAAATACATTGACTTGTACCATTGAGCAAACTCCTCTCGCTCACATTCTCAGGTAAATATATTGACTTGTACCATTGAGCAAACTCCTCTCCCTCACATTCTCAGGTAAATACATTGACTTGTACCATTGAGCAAACTCCTCTCCCTCACATTCTCAGGTAAATATATTGACTTGTACCATTGAGCAAACTCCTCTCGCTCACATTCTCAGGTAAATATATTGACTTGTACCATTGAGCAAACTCCTCTCCCTCACATTCTCAGGTAAATATATTGACTTGTACCATTGAGCAAACTCCTCTCCCTCACATTCTCAGGTAAATATATTGACTTGTACCATTGAGCAAACTCCTCTCCCTCACATTCTCAGGTAAATATATTGACTTGTACCATTGAGCAAACTCCTCTCCCTCACATTCTCAGGTAAATATATTGACTTGTACCATTGAGCAAACTCCTCTCCCTCACATTCTCAGGTAAATATATTGACTTGTACCATTGAGCAAACTCCTCTCCCTCACATTCTCAGGTAAATACATTGACTTGTACCATTGAGCAAACTCCTCTCCCTCACATTCTCAGGTAAATATATTGACTTGTAGCATTGAGCAAACTCCTCTCCCTCACATTCTCAGGTAAATATATTGACTTGTACCATTGAGCAAACTCCTCTCCCTCACATTCTCAGGTAAATACATTGACTTGTACCATTGAGCAAACTCCTCTCCCTCACATTCTCAGGTAAATATATTGACTTGTAGCATTGAGCAAACTCCTCTCCCTCACATTCTCAGGTAAATATATTGACTTGTAGCAATGAGCAAACTCCTCTCCCTCACATTTTCAGGTAAATATATTGACTTGTACCATTGAGCAAACTCCTCTCCCTCACATTCTCAGGTAAATATATTGACTTGTACCATGGAGCAAACTCCTCTCGCTCACATTCTCAGGTAAATATATTGACTTGTACCATTGAGCAAACTCCTCTCCCTCACATTCTCAGGTAAATACATTGACTTGTACCATTGAGAAAACTCCTCTCCCTCACATTCTCAGGTAAATATATTGACTTGTACCATTGAGCAAACTCCTCTCGCTCACATTCTCAGGTAAATATATTGACTTGTACCATTGAGCAAACTCCTCTCGCTCACATTCTCAGGTAAATATATTGACTTGTACCATTGAGCAAACTCCTCTCCCTCACATTCTCAGGTAAATATATTGACTTGTACCAATGAGCAAATTCCTCTCCCTCACATTCTCAGGTAAATATCGAAATGGCTCCCCTTTACATATATGTACATTCGTATAGGGAGATGACACTCGATTTATATCTATCAGATTCTATCTGTAATGCTTATGCTGATAGATGGGCATCCGTAGTAAGAGTGATTTGGTTCAAGTAGTTTGAACCCCCAGTTTTCCTTGATTTGATTAAAATGCCAAGGGGTGGACTTTTTAGCTCATCAGGACTGAAAGTCCAGATGGGCTTATGGCATGGCCCGTCGTCCGGCGTCCGTCCGTCCGTCGTCCGTCGTCCGTCCGTCGTCCGTCGTCCGTCCGTAAACTTTTGACACTTTCGACTTCTCCTCATGAACCATACACATTAGAGAGCTGAAATTTTGTGTGCAAGTACCTTAGCATATGGAGATTCTAATTTGTAACTTTGGTGACCCTGTGACCCCAAATAGGGTCACAGGGGTCACAACTTTAAAAACCTATTTTCATCTTCTTCTCCAGTTCCAGAAGGACTAGAGAGTTAAAAATGATATGTGCAGACTCCTTGGCCAATGGGGATTCTAATTTGTAACTTTGGTGACCCTGTGACCCCAAATAGGGTCACAGGGGTCACAACCTTGAAAACCTATTTTCATCTTCTTCTCTAGTTCCAAAAGGAGTAGAGAGTTAATATTGATATGTGCAGACTCCTTGGCCAATGGGGATTCTAATTTGTAACTTTGGTGACCCTGTGACCCCAAATAGGGTCACAGGGGTCACAACCTTAAAAACCTATTTTCATCTTCTTCTCCAGTTCTAAAAGGACTAGAGAGTTAAAAACGATATGTGCAGACTCCCTGGCCAATGGGGATTCTAAATTGTAGATTTCGTGACCCCATGACCCCAATTAGGGTCACAGGGGTCACAACCTTAAAAACCTATTTTCATCTTCTTCTCCAGTTCTAAAAGGACTAGAGAGTTGAAAGTGATATGTGCAGACTCCTTGGACAATGGAGATCCTAATTTGTAACTTTGGTGAACCTGTGACCCCAAATAGGGTCATAGGGGTCACAACCTTAAAAACCTATTTTCATCTTCTTCTCCAGTTCTAAAAGGACTAGAGAGTTAAAAATGATATGTGCAGACTCCTTGGCCAATGGGGATTCTAAATTGTAGATTTCGTGACCCCATGACCCCAAATAGGGTCACAGGGGTCACAACCTTAAAAACCTATTTTCATCTTCTTCTCCAGTTCTAAAAGGACTAGAGAGTTGATAGTGATATGTGCAGACTCCTTGGCCAATGGGGATTCTAATTTGTAACTTTGGTGAACCTGTGACCCCAAATAGGGTCACAGGGGTCACAACCTTAAAAACCTATTTTCATCTTCTTCTCTAGTTCTAAAAGGTCTAGAGAGCTGAAATTATATGTGCAGACTCCTTGGCCAATGGGGATTCTAAATTGTAGATTTTGTGACCCCATGACCCCAAATAGGGTCACAGGGGTCACAACCTTAAAAACCTATTTTCATCATATTTAGCTCCTAACGGTCTATTGAGCTGAAAGACTGACTGCATGTAGACCCCTTGGCCAATTGGGATTCTAAACTGTAGGTTTTTGTGACCCCATGACCCCAAATAGGGTCACAGGGGTCACAATCTTAAAAACCTATTTTTCTCCATTAGATGACAGTCTATGGCAAATTTATTTCTCCTTGGATATTTTAGTGTGGACTTCTTTCAGTGTCTGATTTTGGCGATCTAAAAAGTGTTGAATAATAATACATTTGTTTTGTAATATTTTTATAGGTTTTCTTGCAATAGGTAACATCAGTTTCCTTTTTAGCTCATCTTGCCTGTATAAAGCAAACTTGATATGATGCCTGATGAGCTACAGAGCCAATGGCTCTATTTTTTGTGTTTTAGATTGCTTTTAGTTTATCGAGTTTATTAAAGTATCCCTTTTCTAAATCATGTCATTGTTCGTTTCAATGTTTCTCTCACATTTCAGGTTCCTTTATCGGCAACATCGTCACCTTCGCAGTATCAGGGGTTCTCTGCGCCGAGGGCTTCGACAATGGCTGGGGCTCGATATTCTATGTCGTCGGTATGTAAATCGTCGTAAATTGTTATACAGATTCAACGTTGACGATTGCATCTTTGGAAGCGTTATGCAAAGGAATAGAGAGATTTTCTGGATCATATTGTGAATAGAATATTGTCTATATATCTCGATGATGATTTAAGTAATTGCTACAAATAGAGCTTTATTGATTGCTTAGAATCAGTCCGATGTTAGCATGATCGCTCACCTCGCATATATAAAATACAAATACAGAAACAAATGCAAATTTTAAAAGAAATAAAAAAAACACAGCGAGCCACCAAATAAACGTTACGAGAGAGGTCACAGTTGATGCATTTAAATCTTTACTCTGTTACTAATTACCATTAGTGTTTCCGCGTAGAACTGTGGTCACTATGCGCCACTCAATTGCCTTTACAAACGTAGTCGATGGCCTTAATGACGAAGAAGGTATCTATGTATTGTTTGTCACCGTATTGGTGTGGCTGCTAGTGGTGGTAGTATATACATATATCGATGACCTTCACACCCTCTTCATACTGTAGGTACTCCCAGCTAGTGCTGCTATAATAAGTAAACTAATCCTGAAGGCGAAATACATTCTGAATAGACAATGAATGATCTGTTGTCCCCCTACGTACTGCAGGTATAGCTGACCTGCTGTGGTTGCTGGTGTGGTTCCTGATGGTGTCCGACTCCCCATCCACCCACCCCTCCATCTCCCCCGCCGAGAGGGACTACATCATATCCAGCATCGGCGGCGACGGCAAGGACAGGGTATGTCAGCCACTATACAATCTGCTTGACGATAGTTTGCTAACCGGTGACGTCCTTTGCTCATTGGTGTCGGGGCTCCATTTCAATCCTTTCGATTCTGTAGATATGTTTTTTACAACATGTTTGCTGTTTAATTTTTGTTTTTTTCAGGAAAAAAATTATTTGACAAGAGTAAGGAAATTATATTGCGTATCAATAGATAACATTCACTGATACACTTAATCTATATTTTTACTTGCGGATAGATTTACAGGAAAACATTTGAGAACAATTATTTCACACAAGAGCTAGGAAATTATATTGCGTATCAATAGGGGACATTCCCTCCTACACTAATATATATGTTTTCTTGCGATAAGCAATTTGGTTGACATCTAGTTGTAGATGTAGCAGATTGTTTTGTTCGTCAGTTTACAAAGACACTGATAGATGTGCAATACTAGATCTATCATTGTGCCCCTAGGTGACGAGGACTCCATGGAAGAAGATAGCGACGTGCAAGGCGCTGTACGTGATCGTCGTGTGTCACGTGTGCTTCAACTGGATGATCTACCTCATCAACGCCGAGGTGCCCACCTTCATGAAGAGAGTCCTCAAGTTCGATGTCAAGTCGGTACGTGACACGCAGACATACAGCTAACAATCAATCTGAATAAATCTAGCTCAACAGTTCTGTTATTATGTCCTACTGTCAATCTACATTATTTGGATTGAGGTGGAGTATTCATACTTATGTATGTAACATATGAGCAAGACCTACCACTGAGTCAGCCATCTTATACTCTCCCCTGCCCTAATGTCACAACAGAACTTGACGGCCACGTATCACAACTCCACAGAAAGATCAACGTGTACAAACTCTTACAATATCTAAATCCCCCCTTGCAGTTCTACATCCCATTTCCCGTTGTATATATGTTGTTTATTCTTTAAACTTGTAGCGCTTAGAGCATGCTAAGCATGGATTTAGCGCAGTACAAATCTTCATTATTATTATTATTATATTACGACTCATTTCACTTGCCCAACCGATTCTTAACAAATAAAAACTTTGTACAGCGTATTTGAGCCAATATAGAAACAATCTCCGGGCAGAGAGTGGGGATTCAAGACAGATTACTTGGTTGTATTTCTTCCTTATTCCTATGTTCTCCAGTTTGGTATCAATACATATACGTATAGTTTATGCGTCGCGTGAGTTGTGACTTCATGAATGTAAACATCAGACGCAGAAGTTATTACTTATACGTATATGTGAAGTTTAGGCGTCGGTGAGTTGTGACAAGATTACAAAGTTGGTTACAAACAAGATCTCTTTAGGATATGAAACAAAATGACATAGCTTTACAAATTATAGGATTCTTATTTCAATGAGGTTGTATATCGGGATTCGTTTGATTGGGGCAGCTTATGTAAGTACAATGAGAAGACACACCTAGTTGAAGGACAACATGGAGATGTTTAAGGTTTCGCCAGTAGTAGTCAAACGTGCATTGGTACCATATTATCATATAATTCCTTGTATTGTCTTGTTGACATATATGATTCCTGAGTGTATTTCCTGAATTCATACAAAACAAGTTCCAATTTTATTGTTGTTTACTGATGGCTGCTTCTTTCTTTCCAACGGCTTGGTAATCATCATATTTACTCCCTCGCTTAAGGCTCATTTGAATTGGTTCTTTCAGATATTGTATTTTAGATAATGTTGCCTTCCTAAGCATACACTGTTCCCAGGCACCTACGTGTTGAATGTTGCAGCGTTGAATGTTGCAGTGTTGAATGTTGCAGTGTTGAATGTTGCAATGTTGAATTTTGCAGTGTTGAATGTTACAGAACGGTTTCCTGTCGGCTGCTCCCTACATAGCAATGGCCTTCACGACGGTTGCAGGGGGTCAGGTGGCGGACTTCTTCATTTCACGTGACCTCTGCAGTATAAAGGTCACACGACGCTCGTTTCAGACAGTGTGTATGTATCTCAGACCAAAGCAAAACTGTTTGTGCTGTTTAATGAACCCGATAAACTAATGCAGCTCTCCGAAAAAGCTTATCGTAATGTCTCTATCATTGAATACCTAAGAAATCATATAAGTAAATTTGAATACTTTACTCATTGAATAATTTTAAATAATAAAAAATATATTTCTCGTTCAAATAAAATCATTATTTCCTTTCTAGCTCTAACCCGTTTCAATACTTTACTCAGACCTAAAGATGATTGTCCAAAGTGATTCATTACAACATCTTCTTACATTGTGTTATATTGTGTTCGCTTTAGTAGCTATATTTTGGCTTTCGCAAAATCGATACGTTAATTCAGAAAGGGCTTGAAGAAGGAAAAGCACAATTTCCTTGTTACCAGTTATAAAATTACAGTTTATCATACGAAAACTAAAATAATTATTACATTTTTTCTAGCTCTGCTGGGAGCGAGCGCGTGCCTGGTTGGAACGGGTTTCGTGACGTGTGCAAACAGATATATGGGCGTGGTCCTGCTGTGCTGCGCGCTCGGATTCATGGGCCTCTCTAATGCGGGCTACATGGTCAACATTATAGAGTTTGCTCCCAAGTGAGATTTATTATACTTCTGTAAGAAATGCTACACTTAATTAAATCACATCGATGTCTGTTCTTAAACTCTCAAAGCTATCTCATTGTGTAAATGGATAATGGGCAATATGGTTCTTACGCCTATGGCATGGCAAAGGGAGTCAAATTAGTATATGTATAATAGAATGTTAATAAGTCCATGACTATATCAAACTTCAATTTCCGACTTCACTATGTCCTCGAAGCTTTATTAATTTGTACTTGGGAGGGTATCTGTCGAAGTTAGAGGCCTTCTCAACGAATTCATGTTATTCATGTTCGACCGTATTTTCAAAATTTTGACAAGAACATGTGACACTAACTTGATTATCTTCACACAAGAACAGTGATGTATTCTTTCCAACATAGCTTTGTTTCAAATAGTTCATATTTCGAGATGTTTAAAAAAAAATCATCGTATCACATCTGCTGGATCTAGTCGTCGGATTTTGACTACAATTTGTGTTGTGAAGATACTGATTCTAAGACGTTTTCATTTGCAGACTCTTAAAGGGTCAGTAGTACGTTTTTGAATATTTTTATATTATAAAAATTTCACTAAGTTAATGTTAAATGTATCATTTTGACGTCAAAAATCTCATTACACAAGCCAATCATCCATAGTCAGAGGACAAAGTATGAAGATTCACATAAAATCCATTGGCGGCCTTTTTGTGTGAACACCTTTAATTCATTTTGTGTAAGAAAAAGGAATCGCATGGCTAAACTTTATGTTATATATTTGAATTATTACTGCTCCATTCAGTTTAAATATGTTGTGTTTCAATTGGAACCATTAATTTTCAATTTCCCGACATCACCTTATAGTCCCCCTAAAAACGTGCTACTGCCCCTTTAAGACCCGTAAGTACAAAAACATATGTTTTGAATATTAAATGGAACCATTAATTTTCATTTTCCTTACATCCCTTTTCCTTACACCCCCCCCCCCCCCCCCCCCCCCCACAAAAAAAAAGTGCTACTGCCCCTTTAAGGATTTTTAAAAAACCATATGTAATAATTATGTAACTTAATCGTTTTTAAGATACACCGTTTAAACAAAATTTTTAATGCTTTTTACTCGAGATTTTTAATACAATGCTGAGCACTTTAAGCTAAAACTTTCAATGCAATGTATTTTATCAAATGACCCTATTCTCGTTAACATCTTGTCGAATGTACGCCTGGATACTGTTTGGGAGAAAATACGCACCATTCTCTTTGTAACGCCAAATCGAGTAGGGATACCTTTCCGTTTTGATCAGTAGTTGCATGTTCATATTGTTTGATATCTTTGATTGACATTGACAAACCGTATATCACATTGATTACGACATCTTTAAGGTACGCCGGAATACTGTTTGGAATATCAAACATGATTGCAACAGTTCCCGGAATGACGGCACCTTTAGCGGTTGGCGCTCTGACACCTAATGTAAGTTATCTCCCCTTTGAAATTTTCAACATTGTTTACTCTGTTGAATAATTACTGTAAGTATAGTGTACCCTGCAAACAAATCTTTAACTCACTTCAGCAAATAAAATGGATATAAAATAAATTATCAATTGCTCCTCTATGTGATAGAAATGTTAACTATAAGATGGCATATATAACGGAAGACGTTCATAGTTTAATTGTCAATATTTGATTACAGTGCGAGTCTAAATACGAACCTAAATACCAACACATGAGTCTTGCATAAGCTCAAGGAAAAAATCAAGCAAGTGTCAATACTAAGGTCCTTGCTGCAAAGTCACCATGTTGTATGTGCCAGCTCTCTAGTTTAGTGCAGCTGAACCTTGTGTCATATCAGAATATACATCGTCGTTTTGTATTATTAAACTATATATCTTTATATAATAATGCTTACATCATCGAGCAAGGGGTGAACTTGAGATTTTAAAATTGGAAATTAGAAGTGTGATTGTAACTTTTAGGCGCATATTATTTGACTTTATTGCCCTGCTTTTAATTCTCTCTTCCTTTCTGCGCGAGTTTTTTTTATATACACATGCAAAATGTTTTTTCTTTGTCTCCCCGTCTAACATCCTCTGTTCTGTTCAGGATTCCCACGAAGAATGGCAGATAGTCTTCTACATCTGTGCTGCAGCCGGGGTACTCGGCGCCATCGTCTTCGCCACCATGTCCGAGTATGACGTCAAGGAATGGGCACGTGACCCAGTGGAAGACATTGAAATATCTGAGGACGTTAGTAAACAAAGTCCCGTCAACAAAGGGGAGATAAACAATGGATATATGGAAGAAAGATTGTGACACGTGAAAATATGAAAAGAACCGATAAACTTTTTTCGTCTTTATTTATCAATTGACTGTATAAATAAAAAAGTAAGAATAGATTTGCCATGGATTTATCTTCAACTTAATGTAGTGTCCACATTCAAATTACCGAACAAAGGCAATCCTTTAGGATAAACGTTGGTCGTAAACGTCTTTGATAAGGGAATGTCTAGTTCGTGATTATTCCTCTTTTTATCGAAACTGTAACTCTTGTGAACAAACTACACGTCGTTAGGAAACATCTCCTTCTTTGATTCAGCTGATCCACTGTGCCAACTCACTGAGTGGATGACATTTATTTCTTATGTTATTCCAGTTGAACGTTAAGGTCCTTTAAAAACAACAGTACTGCGGGCAAACTATATAACAACAGTACTGCGAGAACGCTTGATAACAACAGTACTGCAAGTAACCTCAATAACAACAGTACTGCGGGTAACCTCAATGACAATAATTCTGCCGGTAACCTTAGCAACAGTACTGCGAGTTACCTCAATAACAACAGTAAAGGGCGCCTAACAGTTCTTGGTTGTAATATTGATGTCATGCGTAAAGGGCGCCTAACAGTTTTTGGTTGTAATATTGATGTCATGCGTAAAGGGCGCCTAACAGTTCTTGGTTGTAATATTGATGTCATGCGTAAAGGGCGCCTAACAGTTCTTGGTTGTAATATTGATGTCCTAAAGGGCGCCTAACAGTTCTTGGTTGTAATATTGATGTCATGCGTAAAGGGCGCCTAACAGTTTTTGGTTGTAATATTGATGTCATAAAGGGCGCCTAACAGTTCTTGGTTGTAATATTGATGTCATAAAGGGCGCCTAACAGTTCTTTGTTGTAATATTGATGTCATGCGTAAAGGGCGCCTAACAGTTCTTGGTTGTAATATTGATGTCATAAAGGATGCATGTTATGACGGCAGTAATGCTTGGAAAACCTATTCGACGAAAATGTAATTTGATAATACCTGGAGTCATATCAAATTATTGATATCAAATACTCGCCGAGAGAATTGATGTTACCCTTGTATCTGATGCGTGTTGTCAGATCTGATGTGTTGTCGATGCAGCTAATATTTAGTTTAAATGGTAGATTTTGTTTAAATGTCCCGACCGCAATTCTAACCCACGGGCAACAAGCATTCAAACGTCCACTATGCTAGAATGACTGTTTGGCCATTCTGATGTCGGAATCTGACGCTGAAGCTGTAGAGAGGTGAAGGGGTTCGAGCCTTGTCCTCTTCAACGGGACATGCGAATCACTACACCACTGTGCTCCATTGTCTAGGGATCTGAGAAATCCATGTAACAGAGGTTTCAAAGGTCTTTCCTGCTACTTTTGAGTGGAAGAAGGGCGGATAATCCAGTGTGGAACCTGCAGCATACGACTCGTGACATTGTCCCTGATGTATCGTTGCTCCCACTCTTGCTTTATCTTGCGAGGAGCAGGAGTGACGTCACTTTACACATGTCGATCATGTCGAGCATACAAGTCACTCATTGGAGTATGCTCTAGAGCTCTGATGTATCGTTGTCTTGTCTTGAGAGGAGAATGGTGACACCCTACACACGCTCCTAGTGTCGAGCATACGAATCCCTCATTGGAGTATGCTCAAGAGCTCTGATGTATTGTTGCTGCCACTCTTGCCCTGAGAGGAGAATGGTGACACCCTACACACGCTCTTAGTGTCGAGCATACGAATCACTCATTGGAGTATGCTCAAGAGCTCTGATGTATCGTTGCTGCCACTCTTGTCTTGAGAGGAGAACGTGGTGACACCCTACACATGATCTCAGTGTCGAGCATACAAGTCACTCATTGCAGCATGCTCTAGATATCTGATGTATCGGTGCTGCCACTCTTGCCTTGAGAGGAGAACGTGGTCACTCACACATGATCTCAGTGTCGAGCATACGAATCACATACTCTAGAGCTCTGATGTGTCGTTGCTGCCACTTTTAAGGGAAAGTCTAGAAGTAGAAGGGTACATTTCACAGAAGGTGTTGACCAAGGCGTCCGACTGTCCCTCCCACTCCTCCCCTTCCCCCTCCAGCTCCTCGGTCTTTGACGGGGTCGGGGTCTGAAGTTTGTAAGACTCCTTCATACTCCTAGTGGCCTGCTTCCGGTGCCATCTCGGTTGACAGGGGAGGGGTATGTACACGTTTTCGTCCGAGTCGTATCTGTACAGAGGCTTGACCGCCAGTTGGATCCTGCCCCTGGCGTCCTTCGAGCTGAAGGTGCTGGACTTCCGGTCAGAGCGGGGTAATGGCTCGCAGGACATCCTTCGTCCAACCAGCCAGTAGGTGTTCACTTTCTCTCCTCCCTGTAGATTCATGGTTAGAAATATTAATGAGAACGTGGTTTTGCAGAGCTGGTTTAGATTCAGTTAGTTCATGGTTAGAATTAGCAATGAACACGTGGTAAGCAACACTGGCCAAACACAAGGTCTTAAACACTGACTTAAAAGAGTCTTATCAAGTCATCATTATTCAAGCAATTCAGCAGTTTATCTCTTTACGTTACTTCACCAAAGCATGCAACGAAATATTATGCTTTTATTCTTCATTTTAATTGAAATGAAAAATGATTGAAATGTTTTATGATGAAGTGCTTGATATTTTAAGAAAAGTGAAAAATAGTAAACTCACCACTTTTATAGGATTGCCCGTTGCGACAGTTTTGTAACATTTTGGTGTTAATAGTCTCACAGTTTCGCTGCTTACGTGGATAGCATTCACTTTGGAGAGAAAGCAAAACAGGCTAATTAATACCTTCATTAAAGCATAGGTACATTCTTATATGAATGTTGACGGCAATAATGTTAATACATACTTACGAATGAAAGATACTTACAATCCTATACCTATTATAACACGACAGTACTTAAAAACATGATGTTGACATCCTTTAGTGGTATTTTAGAACTTGATATATGTATGATGAAAAACTACAAATGATGTCTTTTCAAAGTTTGTATTGCCGAAAACCTAAGTCACAAACAAGTATTGAGAATCAGCCATCTATATGATTAAATTAATGCCCAACCAACCACAACATCCCTTTGAAATAAATCTCCATACTTTGAAATTGTCATAGCGTAACATTTTATAAATTATAAAGGAAAATATATTCAAAATCCTCATTTCAAAATCCACGTTGAATACGTGTAAATGATCAATATCTGGTCTCAAATTAACGCAAGCCGTCGCCACAACTGGCAGATGGTCAGTGGGTACATTCCATTTACACGTATTCAAGATGGAATTTGACATGAGGATTTTGAATATATATTCCTTAATAATTCATAAAATGTTACGCTATGACAAAATGAAGTGTACGTAAAATCTATTTAAAGTGACACAGAGTATCTTTCTTAAAAATTTAATTGGTTTTGAAAAGCTACAAAATATCTAATATGCTGATTGAAGTTCATATCTTATCACTGGACTTGCAAATATATCCATTTATGCCTAATGTATCTAAAATGCTTGATTTTATAGAAAAATGAAGAAAACATCTAAAATACGTTTATATTCGAAATTATGCATCCAATTTATCTACCTGTTAGTTACGATACCTAATAAACATTATTGAATCGAATATATCTTCCTGTCAGCTTATGACAAGGTTTCAAACTTACGTTTGGCGAATTTGCGCGCGCGCCACTCGAGTCACATTGTCCGGTTTTCGATCAAAATCGCCACTTTGAATGGCCGTATTTTCGCTCAAATGTACTGATTGACCTTTAACTTGTTATTTTCAGTAACAGTTAGTGGTTCCCGATGTAATAACATCGATTTCAAAATTTGACATATGTGATCCTTTCAACAAACTCTGTGTATCTTTAACATACATACTCACATTGAGATGTTTTCTCAAGTTTAGATGCACATTCAACTGCACTGCCAACAAGACAGTATCTGACACGAGAGTCCTGTTGGATAGTTCCTATACACGGGCCTGCAATAGGAGAGAAGGGTATAAACATCAACATTAACAGTTTCCGACCTCTTTGACTTGCGGTTTAGTTGTGAATGTCCACTTTGCTGATGAAGGTTCGGTAGTTTTTGAGACCAAAAGACATGAACAATACTGGATAGTATCAAAAGTGTCTAACAAATATTGTCCTTAGCTTTAGAATATGTTTTTTTATGTAAAGCTGTGTGCCAATCATCAAAACAATTTTCAGAATATTAAAAAATTAAAAGGCTAATTTACCATCGTTGATATAATCAAATCTTTTGGTTGTCGTTTTATACCCAAATGAAATTAATCAATTATGCTGTGGATGTGTGTTTGCATACTACTTATATATCATTTAGGTATCGAGCAATAACATAACAAAAAGCTTTACCATCCTAGAATCTACAGAAGATAAGATTTACAGAGAGTAGTTACCAGAAGCTATACCCATCCTGAGTTGGACCATGGTATCTAACAGGACACTGAGCTCCAGATCTCTATAGAAGATAGATTTACAGAGATTAGCTACCAGAAGCTATACCCATACTGAGTTGGACCCTGGTATCTAACAGGACACTGAGCTCCAGATCTCTATAGAAGATAAGATTTACAGAGAGTAGTTACCAGAAGCTATACCCATCCTGAGTTGGACCATGGTATCTAACAGGACACTGAGCTCCAGATCTCTATAGAAGATAGATTTACAGAGAGTAGCTACCAGAAGCTATACCCATCCTGAGTTGGACCATGGTATCTAACAGGACACTGAGCTCCAGATCTCTATAGAAGATAAGATTTACAGAGAGTAGTTACCAGAAGCTATACCCATCCTGAGTTGGACCCTGGTATCTAACAGGACACTGAGCTCCAGATCTCTATAGAAGATAAGATTTACAGAGGGTAGTTACCAGAAGCTATACCCATCCTGAGTTGGACCCTGGTATCTAACAGGACACTGAGTCCAGATCTCTATAGAAGATAAGATTTACAGAGAGTAGTTACCAGAAGCTATACCCATCCTGAGTTGGACCCTGGTATCTAGCAGTACACTGAGCTCCAGAACTCAATAGAAGATAGGATTTACAGAGGGTAGTTACCAGAAGCTATACCCATACTGAGTTGGACCCTGGTATCTAACAGGACACTGAGCTCCAGATCTCTATAGAAGATAAGATTTACAGAGAGTAGTTACCAGAAGCTATACCCATCCTGAGTTGGACCCTGGTATCTAACAGGACACTGAGCTCCAGATCTCTATAGAAGATAAGATTTACAGAGAGTAGTTACCAGAGACTATACCCATCCTGAGTTGGACCCTGGTATCTAACAGGACACTGAGCTCTAGATCTCTATGGAAGATAGATTTACAGAGAGTAGTTACCAGAAGCTAAACCCATCCTGAGTTGGACCCTGGTATCTAACAGGACACTTAGCTCCAGATTTCTATAGAAGATAGATTTACAGAGGGTAGTTACCAGAAGCTATACCCATCCTGAGTTGGACCCTGGCATCTAGCAGGACACTGAGCTCCAGATCTCTATAGAAGATAAGATTTACAGAGAGTAGTTACCAGAAGCTATACCCATCCTGAGTTGTATCCTGGTATCTAATAGGACACTGAGCTCCAGATCTCTATAGAAGATAGGATTTACAGAGGGTAGTTACCAGAAGCTATACCCATCCTGAGTTGGACCCTGGTATCTAACAGGACACTGAGCTCCAGATCTCTATAGCAGATAATATTTACAGAGGGTAGTTACCAGAAGCTATACCCATCCTGAGTTGGAACCTGGTATCTAACAGGACACTGAGCTCCAGATCTCTATAGAAGATAAGATTTACAGAGAGTAGTTACCAGAAGCTATACCCATCCTGAGTTGGACCCTGGTATCTAACAGGACACTGAGCTCCAGATCTCTATAGAAGATAAGATTTACAGAGAGTAGTTACCAGAAGCTATACCCATCCTGAGTTGGACCCTGGTATCTAGCAGTACACTGAGCTCCAGATCTCAATAGAAGATAGATTTACAGAGGGTAGTTACCAGAAGCTTTACCCATCTTGAGTTGGACCCTGGTATCAAACAGGACACTGAGCTCAAGATCTCTATAGAAGATACGATTTACAGAGAGTAGCTACCAGAAGCTATACCCATCCTGAGTTGGACCCTGGCATCTAGCAGGACACTGAGCTCCAGATCTCTATAGAAGATAAGATTTACAGAGAGTAGTTACCAGAAGCTATACCCATCCTGAGTTGGACCCGGGTATCTAGCAGGACACTGAGCTCCAGATCTCTATAGAAGATAATATTTACAGAAGGTAGTTACCAGAAGCAAAACCCATCCTGAGTTGGACCCTGGTATCTAACAGGGCACTGAGCTCCAGATCTCTATAGAAGATAAGATTTACAGAGAGTAGTTACCAGAAGCTATACCCATCCTGAGTTGGACCCTGGTATCTAGCAGTACACTGAGCTCCAGATCTCTATAGAAGATAGGATTTACAGAGAGTAGTTACCAGAAGCTATACCCATCCTGAGTTGGACCCGGGTATCTAACAGGACACTGAGCTCCAGATCTCTATAGAAGATACGATTTACAGAGAGTAGCTACCAGAAGCTATACCCATCCTGAGTTGGACTCTGGTATCTAACAGGACACTGAGCTCTAGATCTCTATAGAAGATAGATTTACAGAGAGTAGTTACCAGAAGCTATACCCATCCTGAGTTGGACCCTGGTATCTAGCAGGACACTGAGCTCTAGATCTCTATAGAAGATAGATTTACAGAGAGTAGTTACCAGAAGCTATACCCATCCTGAGTTGGACCCTGGTATCTAGCAGGACACTGAGCTCCAGATTTCTATAGAAGATAGATTTACAGAGTGTAGTTACCAGAAGCTTTACCCATCCTGAGTTGGACCCTGGCATCTAACAGGACACTGAGCTCCAGATCTCTATAGAAGATAAGATTTACAGAGAGTAGTTACCAGAAGCTATACCCATCCTGAGTTGGACCCGGGTATCTAGCAGGACACTGAGCTCCAGATCTCTATAGAAGATAATATTTACAGAAGGTAGTTAACAGAAGCAAAACCCATCCTGAGTTGGACCCTGGTATCTAACAGGGCACTGAGCTCCAGATCTCAATAGAAGATAGGATTTACAGAGGGTAGTTACCAGAAGCTATACCCATACTGAGTTGGACCCTTGTATCTAACAGGACACTGAGCTCCAGATTTCTATAGAAGATAGATTTACAGAGGGTAGTTACCAGAAGCTTTACCCATCTTGAGTTGGACCCTGGTATCAAACAGGACACTGAGCTCAAGATCTCTATAGAAGATACGATTTACAGAGAGTAGCTACCAGAAGCTATACCCATCCTGAGTTGGACTCTGGTATCTAACAGGACACTGAGCTCTAGATCTCTATAGAAGATAGATTTACAGAGAGTAGTTACCAGAAGCTTTACCCATCCTGAGTTGGACCCTGGTATCTAGCAGGACACTGAGCTCTAGATCTCTATAGAAGATAGATTTACAGAGAGTAGTTACCAGAAGCTATACCCATCCTGAGTTGGACCCTGGTATCTAGCAGGACACTGAGCTCCAGATTTCTATAGAAGATAGATTTACAGAGTGTAGTTACCAGAAGCTTTACCCATCCTGAGTTGGACTCTGGTATCTAACAGGACACTGAGCTCAAGATCTCTATAGAAGATAAGATTTACAAAGAGTAGCTACCAGAAGCTATACCCATCCTGAGTTGGACCCTGGTATCTAACAGGACACTTAGCTCCAGATCTCTATAGAAGATAGATTTACAGAGGGTAGTTACCAGAAGCTATACCCATCCTGAGTTGGACCCTGGCATCTAGCAGGACACTGAGCTCCAGATCTCTATAGAAGATAAGATTTACAGAGAGTAGTTACCAGAAGCTATACCCATCCTGAGTTGTATCCTGGTATCTAATAGGACACTGAGCTCCAGATCTCTATAGAAGATAGGATTTACAGAGGGTAGTTACCAGAAGCTATACCCATCCTGAGTTGGACCCTGGTATCTAGCAGTACACTGAGCTACAGATCTCAAAAGAAGATAGGATTTACAGAGGGTAGTTACCAGAAGCTATACCCATCCTGAGTTGGACCCTGGTATCTAACAGGACACTGAGCTCCAGATCTCTATAGCAGATAATATTTACAGAGGGTAGTTACCAGAAGCTATACCCATCCTGAGTTGGAACCTGGTATCTAACAGGACACTGAGCTCCAGATCTCTATAGAAGATAAGATTTACAGAGAGTAGTTACCAGAAGCTATACCCATCCTGAGTTGGACCCTGGTATCTAACAGGACACTGAGCTCCAGATCTCTATAGAAGATAAGATTTACAGAGAGTAGTTACCAGAAGCTATACCCATCCTGAGTTGGACCCTGGTATCTAGCAGTACACTGAGCTCCAGATCTCAATAGAAGATAGGATTTACAGAGGGTAGTTACCAGAAGCTATACCCATACTGAGTTGGACCCTTGTATCTAACAGGACACTGAGCTCCAGATCTCTATAGAAGATAGATTTACAGAGAGTAGTTACCAGAAGCTATACCCATCCTGAGTTGGACCCTGGTATCTAGCAGGACACTGAGCTCCAGATTTCTATAGAAGATAGATTTACAGAGGGTAGTTACCAGAAGCTTTACCCATCCTGAGTTGGACCCTGGTATCAAACAGGACACTGAGCTCAAGATCTCTATAGAAGATACGATTTACAGAGAGTAGCTACCAGAAGCTATACCCATCCTGAGTTGGACCCTGGCATCTAGCAGGACACTGAGCTCCAGATCTCTATAGAAGATAAGATTTACAGAGAGTAGTTACCAGAAGCTATACCCATCCTGAGTTGGACCCGGGTATCTAGCAGGACACTGAGCTCCAGATCTCTATAGAAGATAATATTTACAGAAGGTAGTTACCAGAAGCAAAACCCATCCTGAGTTGGACCCTGGTATCTAACAGGGCACTGAGCTCCAGATCTCTATAGAAGATAAGATTTACAGAGAGTAGTTACCAGAAGCTATACCCATCCTGAGTTGGACCCTGGTATCTAGCAGTACACTGAGCTCCAGATCTCTATAGAAGATAGGATTTACAGAGAGTAGTTACCAGAAGCTATACCCATCCTGAGTTGGACTCTGGTATCTAACAGGACACTGAGCTCTAGATCTCTATAGAAGATACGATTTACAGAGAGTAGCTACCAGAAGCTATACCCATCCTGAGTTGGACTCTGGTATCTAACAGGACACTGAGCTCTAGATCTCTATAGAAGATAGATTTACAGAGAGTAGTTACCAGAAGCTATACCCATCCTGAGTTGGACCCTGGTATCTAGCAGGACACTGAGCTCTAGATCTCTATAGAAGATAGATTTACAGAGAGTAGTTACCAGAAGCTATACCCATCCTGAGTTGGACCCTGGTATCTAGCAGGACACTGAGCTCCAGATTTCTATAGAAGATAGATTTACAGAGTGTAGTTACCAGAAGCTTTACCCATCCTGAGTTGGACTCTGGTATCTAACAGGACACTGAGCTCAAGATCTCTATAGAAGATAAGATTTACAAAGAGTAGCTACCAGAAGCTATACCCATCCTGAGTTGGACCCTGGCATCTAGCAGGACACTGAGCTCCAGATCTCTATAGAAGATAAGATTTACAGAGAGTAGTTACCAGAAGCTATACCCATCCTGAGTTGTACCCTGGTATCTAACAGGACACTGAGCTCCAGATCTCTTTAGAAGATTAGATTTACAGAAGGTAGATACCAGAAGCTATACCCATCCTGAGTTGGACCCTGGTATCTAACAGGACACTGAGCTCCAGATCTCTATAGAAGATAATATTTACAGAGAGTAGTTACCAGAAGCTATACCCATCCTGAGTTGGACCCTTGTATCTAGCAGGACACTGAGCTCCAGATCTCTATAGAAGATAAGATTTACAGAGAGTAGTTACCAGAAGCTATACCCATCCTGAGTTGGACCCTGGTATCTAGCAGGACACTGAGCTCCAGATCACTATAGAAGATACGATTTACAGAGAGTAGTTACCAGAAGCTATACCCATCCTGAGTTGGACCCTGGTATCTAACAGGACACTGAGCTCCAGATCTCTATAGAAGATAATATTTACAGAGAGTAGTTACCAGAAGCTATACCCATCCTGAGTTGGACCCTGGTATCTAAGAGGACACTGAGCTCCAGATCTCTATAGAAGATAAGATTTACAGAGTAGTTATCAGAAGCTATACCCATCCTGAGTTGGACCCTGGTATCTAGCAGGACACTGAGCTCCAGATCTCTATAGAAGATACGATTTACAGAGAGTAGTTACCAGAAGCTATACCCATCCTGAGTTGGACCCTGGTATCTAAGAGGACACTGAGCTCCAGATCTCTATAGAAGATAAGATTTACAGAGAGTAGTTACCAGAAGCTATACCCATCCTGAGTTGGACTCTTGTATCTAACAGGACACTGAGCTCCAGATCTCTATAGAAGATTAGATTTACAGAGAGTAGTTACCAGAAGCTATACCCATCCTGAGTTGGACCCTGGTATCCAACAGGACACTGAGCTCCAGATCTCTATAGAAGATAATATTTACAGAGAGTAGTTACCAGAAGCTATGACCATCCTGAGTTGGACCCTGGTATCTAACAGGACACTGAGCTCCAGATCTCTATAGAAGATAAGATTTACAGAGAGTAGTTACCAGAAGCTATACCCATCCTGAGTTGGACTCTTGTATCTAACAGGACACTGAGCTCCAGATCTCTATAGAAGATTAGATTTACAGAGAGTAGTTACCAGAAGCTATACCCATCCTGAGTTGGACCCTGGTATCTAGCAGGACACTGAGCTCCAGATCACTATAGAAGATACGATTTACAGAGAGTAGTTACCAGAAGCTATACCCATCCTGAGTTGGACCCTGGTATCTAACAGGACACTGAGCTCCAGATCTCTATAGAAGATAAGATTTACAGAGAGTAGTTACCAGAAGCTATACCCATCCTGAGTTGTACCCTGGTATCTAACAGGACACTGAGCTCCAGATCTCTATAGAAGATTAGATTTACAGAAGGTAGATACCAGAAGCTATACCCATCCTGAGTTGTACCCTGGTATCTAACAGGACACTGAGCTCCAGATCTCTATAGAAGATAATATTTACAGAGAGTAGTTACCAGAAGCTATACCCATCCTGAGTTGGACCCTGGTATCTAACAGGACACTGAGCTCCAGATCTCTATAGAAGATAAGATTTACAGAAGGTAGTTACCAGAAGCTATACCCATCCTGAGTTGGACCCTGGTATCTAACAGGACACTGAGCTCCAGATCTCTATAGAAGATAAGATTTACAGAAGGTAGTTACCAGAAGCTATACCCATCCTGAGTTGGACCCTGGTATCTAACAGGACACTGAGCTCCAGATCTCTATAGAAGATAAGATTTACAGAGAGTAGTTACCAGAAGCTATACCCATCCTGAGTTGGACCCTGGTATCTAACAGGACACTGAGCTCCAGATCTCTATAGAAGATAAGATTTACAGAGAGTAGTTACCAGAAGCTATACCCATCCTGAGTTGGACCCTGGTATCTAACAGGACACTGAGCTCCAGATCGCTGCAAGAGTTGAGCAGGTCGAGAGCGATGTTGGCTATGTTCACGGCGTGGCAATGTCGGCTTTGGGAGGTTACTCCTGGAGGAAATGGAACAATTCAACATGATTACATTTTTTGACAATATTGGATGATTTCGAACCTCTTCAGTAAATTATTGAATCTGAAGCAAAGAAGAACATTAACCTATATCAAATTTGTTGATAGATGTGACTAATGGGGAACAAAAGCATGACTTCCTTTGAATATAATTATCGTTAAATAAACAAAAAGAAGGCTCTCAGATAGTTATTGGTAGGATAATAACACAATTAACTACATTGCAAATCATTATGAATCTTATATTTTATTCTTTCACTTATATTATATATAAATCTTTTGGATTTTTAATTTTAAGGAAATCGCACTACGTTTTATCACTGTACATTGTATATTTCCTTGTGATTTTGCATTTGAAAGAGAAGAAGTATATCATTGTTGGTATGTATAGCTTCAACTTTGTTATCATCAATGATGCTGCTCGTGTGCATGGCTGAATATCAAACTCGCCTTAGATGTAAAATTTTCAAAACAGAGGTTAAGCACTTTATCATACACCAACTCGTGTAGAATTCCTTTAAAGCTAACCTACCTGAGGCAATGCTGTACGTGCTGCCTGCTTTCTGAATGACGTTGACATTGTACAGTGATATCCTCTCCTCGACCACCCGTATCACGAAGGTGACGATGTCGATGAGTTTGTCCGGGCTGCACACCTTACATAGGTCTTGCAGTCTTGGGATGGTCATGTAGAGGATGGTCACCATCTGGTACCCTTTCAGGAACACCGACGTCTTCCCCGAGCCTCCAACGTTGATTGGGATGATTTGACTGATGACTTCGTTAGATCTCGAGTACTCCTCCGGGAGAACGACAAGAGTGTCCCTGATATTTGCGACCAGAGCTCCCATCTCCTCTGACGCCTGTAGGATCCAGCAGGTGGTGGAGAAGGTTCCTATCACGATACACAGACAAGCAGACAGGACATACGTCACCACTTGCCCGTACACGTGACTCTCCATCTCCGCCAGACTGGCCAGATCCTCCTGGCTGTGAGTGTGTATCAGATCGGCAGTCCTGTTGAACACCGAGTTGCTCAGCTCGTACATGGTCGTGCACACCGTCGTGCTGTCCTTGGTGAGAGATGGTCGTGTGTTCTCGTTCACCCACCAAGTCTCGATTCCCATGAAGTAGGTTGCCAGGCTCAACTTGGATAGAGCAATATTTGCTAGCCTTCTAAGCTCAGCAACTTCAAAACTGTCATTGTTCAGCCGACAGTCGAGCGGCAGGTTGAACTTGTGCTCCATCAGGTGAAGATGGGCAGACTGCAGGTGCTCGTACACAACGTATCTGTTCCAGTCATAGGGCACGTCTATTCGCTGAATCAAATCTAAACTACAAAAGTACAGTTTTTTCAATATTTCTGTATAGAACACAAACAATTCTTTCATTTTCCTATCAACAACAGTTCGGAAGATCTGGAAATAACGTTGTAATTCCTCTTTGGAAGATACAGCATGTGATTGAAGCGACAGACACAGGGATAAGTATCGGGACTTCTCTATCAGTTCCTGAGTGATGTTCTGCCTCACTAGCAGTTGGTTATAGTTGTTATTGCCCTGGTATATCAGGTACCTGTGTGCGTACAACCATTCCTCTCCCAGAGCCCCTCCGATAACTCGGATCTCTTCGCTTAGTTTATATGCATTCTCAGCCTGAAAAAATATACACAAACTGTTGTCATGTTTCAAGCAATATAACGGAAATATAAAGAGAATCCCACCGAAGTGTCCTCTGATATCAAATATATCACCACAAGTTGATATATTTCATATCAGAAGGCAGGAAGGTGAGATTCTATGTATCATCCAAAATAATTTTTCATCACATTAGCATGAAAATGTACATCTTTGATCATTGCAGAGCCCTAAACCTTCTAAACCAGTGATGTCATAGCATTGTGACGTCATCATATCAATGATGTAAAAGCATTGTGACGTCGTTTTGTTTATGACGTCATAGCATTGTTACGTCATAACTGATGATGTAAAACGTTTGTGATGTCATGTATTTTCTGATTTCAGGGCATTGTTCAAAATCTTTTGTCAAAGCAATATCTCCTAGGAGTTATTGCTTGATCGTACACAAGAGATATATCTTATGGAACACATTTTTGGATGATAAAATAGATAAGCACGTGTCATCTAAGTATTGTCACTTACGTCGTGTAGAGTCTGTAGTACAGTGATGTTGGAGTCGACCATATAGCCATGTGATAAAAGTATTGTCACTTACGTCGTGTAGTGTCTGTAGAGCAGTGATGTTGGAGCCGACCATGTAGACATGTGATACTAGTATTGTCACTTACGTCGTGTAGAGTCTGTAGAACAGTGATGTTTGAGCCGAGCATGTAGACATGTGATATAAGTATTGTCACTTACGTCGTGTAGTGTCTGTAGAACACTGATGTTGGAGTCGACCATGTAGACATGTGATATACGTATTGTCACTTATGTCGTGTAGAGTCTGTAGAACAGTGATGTTTGAGCCGACCATGTAGACATGTGCTATAAGTATTGTCACTTACGTCGTGTAGAGTCTGTAGAACAGTGATGTTGGAGCCGACCATGTAAACATGTGATATAAGTATTGTCACTTACGTCGTGTAGTGTCTGTAGAACAGTGATGTTGGAGCCGACCATGTAGACATGTGATATAAGTATTGTCACCTACGTCGTGTAGTGTCTGTAGAACAGTGATGTTGGAGCCGACCATGTAGACATGTGATATACGTTTTGTCACTTACGTCGTGTAGTGTCTGTAGAACAGTGATGTTAGAGTCGACCATGTAGACATGTGATAATAGAATTGTCACTTACGTCGTGTAGAGTCTGTATAACAGTGATGTTTGAGCCGACCATGTAGACATGTGATATACGTTTTGTCACTTACGTTGTGTAGTGTCTGTAGAACAGTGATGTTGGAGTCGACCATGTAGACATGTGATATAAGTATTGTCACTTACGTCGTGTAGTGTCTGTAGAACAGTGATGTTGGAACCGACCATGTAGACATGTGATATAAGTATTGTCACTTACGTCCTGTAGTGTCTGTAGAACGGTGATGTTGGAGCCGACCATGTAGACATGTGATATAAGTATTGTCACTTACGTCGTGTAGTGTCTGTAGAACAGTGATGTTGGAACCGACCATGTAGACGTCTATGTGATATACGTTTTGTCACTTACGTCGTGTAGTGACTATAGAACACTGATGTTGGAGCCGACCATGTAGACATGTGATATAAATAGTGTCACTTACGTCGTGTAGTGTCTGTAGAACAGTGATGTTGGAACCGACCATGTAGACGTCTATGTGATATACGTTTTGTCACTTACGTCGTGTAGTGTCTGTAGAACAGTGATGTTAGAGTCGACCATGAAGACATGTGATATTAGTATTGTCACTTACGTCGTGTAGTGTCTGTAGAACAGTGATGTTAGAGTCGACCATGTAGACATGTGATATAAGTATTGTAACTTACGTCGTGTAGTGTCTGTAGAACAGTGATGTTGGAACCGACCATGTAGACGACGATAGCGAAGAGGATCCATATAGGGAGGAGGAAGAGGATTGTGTACACGGACAGCTTGAAGCGTTGTCTCACTCGCGACATCAGCTTACTGCCTGCAACAGAAAATTGAATACTGACGTCCTTCTTGAAATGCGAAACTTACATTTAAACTGTCCACACTGACAGTGCAGGCCCTTCCACAACCCTACCTTAAAATCGCTCACCACTTTGGAGTCTGCCGAAATACAGACAACGTAGGATCTCCAGCAGTTCTGTCTTAAGCCTGTACAGACTAGCCGACTACGGTTACACAGAAAATACTTCCTCCTGTTCCGCCTAGAGACTGTCTGTTTGATCTACCAGCAGTTTTGACAGATACTGCCTCCAAGGAATGAATGAATGAATGAATGAATGAATGAAAAGTACCCACCACTCCTGGAGTCCTTGCGGTAAGACAAACAGTGCAACGCTTCCTCCAGTTCCGCCTGTAGACTGGCCGACTTGATGCTGGATCTCTCCTCTGAAGACTGGTGCTGTATCCACGTCAGCTGATCCATCGTGCCCGACCCAGACCCTCCCAGACTGCACCTCCGGATATCTGCAATAGTCATACTTTATCTTGCATGTTGTACCAGCTGTCTTCTAGATAGAAATCTTTTTATGAGAAATAAGATATATTTTCATTTTGTTTCTATTTTAAAGACGAAGAACACCTCTAATCTTTTACAAAGTATAATAAAGATAACAAGAATTTCATTTTCTTAATACGATGATTCTTAGGATTGTACATTGTGAATATGCGCAATTTCTTGTTTGTTGTATATGTGTAAGAAAAATATAACACTGCTTTTCATTTAGTAATAACTATTCTTTAGACATCGATATCTCACCCGCTGATGTTTTAAATGTGTATTTAGAAAATACGTGATGGTGATGTCTCCCAATCATTCACAAGATTCGGTTGAATCACTAGCTATGATAATGCTTTCTGAGAAGATTCTATCGGATAAACAGCCAGCAAACAAGCAGATAGATCCCTCCTCTCGATTATTTTATTTATTCAGTCAAAATTGATCAATGAAAACTGACAATTCACAGATGGAACCAATTAAAGCGATAGTATTATTCATGTAAAGCAAAAGGTATGTCCATGTAAAGCAATAATACTTTTTTTGTAAAGTACATATGCTCTCCGTTGTGTCACAGGTGATGTAGATGAGACACGTTTATACACGGCTGACGGACTCGATGTGTTGATCACAACTCTTAAACTTAGTTGATAGCATTGAGCATTTAGAAGTGGAATGCATAAGGAAAGCAATATCTTCTGATAGCATCACGGAATTTTCTAATCAAGCTTCTCATCAAGTTGAATTTTGGTGGAAAACAAATCGGGTACACATATGCCATACACCTGTAACAGCTTTCTACGAACTATCGTATGAGAATAGCCTTTTCCATTCAAAGGTTAATTTCTTTTCATATTCATTTAGAGTTGTTCATATTCTTCACTGCTATATATTATACATATTTAAAAGATAAGAACAGGAGACGTTTAAATGAGACTAAAGGTAAGTCAAAGTATTGTATTCACATTAGTCACTGAATAAACATTTGAGGCGATGAAGAACAACTCAAGTACTGAATTAAATATATAAAAACAACAAAAACGATAATTCTATTACAGCACTTAATCAAAAAACAATCGATGATGAAATCTAAAGAAATTAAACATCCTATGTATTAAAATATCTGTCTATAGTAACGCCGTTCTAGATATAGAAACATTTGAACATGTGGATGACATCTAAGAATACGACACGGGTCAACGCAGAAGAGAATGTGGTTACCTTTGATGAATAAAAGAGCAAAAAATTTGAGAAAATTGACAAAACCAAACATTTCACCTACCTTGGACATCCTAGGGTTATAATGACAATCAACCCAAAATATTTATATGTAAAGTGTATCGTTGTATAACCATTTCGTGTAACTTATATAAACATTGACGTTAGAACGCGCCTTTCAAGTTTCCATGACAACGTCTCTTGTATAACCGAAGTTTATGTACAACACCTTTAGGACGAGAAGCAAACCAGGTGTCCGGATACACGGCCATATTCACACAGCACGTGCTAACATCAACGCGCCCGGCCAGAGTCATACAGCATGTGTTAACATCACACACCATGGCTCTTGCTTACGTAACGGGTGTAAAGCACATTCCATACGAGTGCTTCGTTCCATCGAGTGTTAAGCACATTCCATACAGGTGCTTCGTTAAATCGAGTGTTAAGCAAATTCCATACGGGTGCTTCGTTCAATCGAGCGTTAAGCACATTCCATTCGAGTGCTTCGTTCAATCGAGCGTTAAGCACATTCCATTCGAGTGCTTCGTTCAATCGAGCGTTAAGAACATTCCATACGAGTGCTTCGTTCAATCGAGTGTTAAGCACATTCTGTACGTGTGCTTCGTTCAATTTACAGTGAGGTTCAAACAGCCTTAAGGTTTGACAGTTGATGAGGCGTTATCCCTCACAAACTTGCTTTTTTTTATATTTGATAATTTGGAAATACGTAAATGGCGCTTCAAATGTTGAGATCACCCAATTATGCGAATTAACATTGAATGAGACTTAGAAACAAAATTGACAGATTGAAAGGATTAATCGTTATTTGAGGGAATCAATTTGTCGGGATTCTGCCTATCAGACGCCACTGCGAAGAAATGGAAAGAATTTGATTTAACATGGTGGCAAACCCAGGGACAGAAAGATCCTTCAAGTGACATAGAGTATTTTCAAAATATATAATTTGCATATTTTTTTTCTCTACCTACATCATCAACCTGTACCTTCACAGCGTTTACTCACGCCAAACACGCTATTCGTGATTTAACAAATAAATATCTTTAATTTTCTTAAATGTTTAACCTTTCATCAATAGAAAACTTCCGATCAGTTCATTTCATAACAATTTTACATAAACATAATTTACAAAACCAAATTTTAGATACACTTCGTGTGAAAACAGTTAATAGTACAGATTGTATTATATTTAGATAGGTACATCATATGCAGACGACAAAAAAAAGCCAGAATATATCATTACAAATGGAGCTGAACTTTATCAAGTTATCATATTTACATCGAATACGATATTAGTGGTCACCACAGTAACTCATCTTGATATCTTCTTTTTATATTGCTTTCAAATTTATCAATATTTCCTTTGTTTCAGCTAAGAGCTGAAATATTGCCCAAGGGGGGTAAAATAATAACTCTCTCACTCATTTGTTGGCAGATTTCAAATGGCAAGAAAAGATATTACACTGAAACCAAGATTTTTAACACACAAAGGATTTTAAGAGTTGTTTTCGCCTCCCCTTAATTCTTGTACAATGTATTCTTTGAATCCATTTTTCTCGATATGTTAAAGAATTTAAATGTTGTAATATCAAACTGTTATTTATGTAGCTCCTTTTAGATCCCCATCTTGTATTGTTATATGGAAGTTTGGAGTTTCAATTCTGTTTCAAATATGAACTTCTGCAGTTTACCTGAAGCAGTTTTTATGCAAGTATACATTTCAGTTTATTTCAATACTTAAAGATGCTATATCATACTTGCTATATTTGTTAAAGTATTTTTAATGTATACGTTGTATTTTTAGAAAAATTTAGCGACCAACCTTGAGAAAATCGGACCTAAATTCATCAAATAGGGGATAATTTACCAAAAAAAACACCGAAACGGCAGTCGACATAAGGGCGAATCAAGTGAGGCCATTTCACAACTTCCGGTTTCTAAATGTACACTTGAAAACCGTCTTTGTCGCGCTCAACTAGATTTTATATTCTTTTTCTATAAATTAGGTATTCGTTGCTGTCAAAGTTGATACCCATCGAACGCAATTACGGTAGTTGAGACACGGTGTAAATCCTACAAGCATAATGATTACGTCACCGAAAGCGGGTTCGCTAAATGACATGCCCTTTCTAGGAGGGGTACTGTGGTTGAAGCATCGAAATAAGTATGTTATTGTTGATTAAACAATCTAAATATGATATCAAAATTTCGACGAAAGATTTTTCTACAAAGTGATGTATTTCATTTCTCAATAGCTAAGTTTCATCCTGAACCGCTTGCAAGTATGATACAGCATCTTTAAAAGCTACAGGCCTATAGTACACAATATGAATATACAATGAAGCGCGCGTCTATACATTTACCTCCTTCGCAGGGATCATATAATCGTGATATTTATTTCAATTTCAAACATATCATATCTAGGGAAATACCTTAATACAGCATATAAAATTTCTCAAAATAGACATCATATACAGAAAATCAGAACAGCAACCCCCCAAAAAATCAAACAATAGAATATACAGTCAATACATACGGGGTCGTACATTGATCTTTCTAAGTAACATAGCATTATAAATAGATGTTGTCAACTTACGCATAAGGACAGTATTGTCAGTATTTAGCAGCGAAGAAAATTGTAACCAATTTGGATGAAAATGATAGTATTAGGGAATATAGTTTGTTCTGAGCTCGACATAAAACGGACAAATCTAAAGAAAATGGTATTCGTCTTCCACATAATAAAGATTACAGAACTTACACATTCTATTTTCCGTTTGTATGTTAAAATATCGTCCTGTCTCAAAAGCCAAATCGTGGGATGAGCACCTGAAGCGTGCAAGTGTGTAATTCGGAATTTTATAATATTCAATGAACTCAAATAGTATTCTCTGTATATATGTGATTTTACATTCTGTATTTGGAATTTAAAGAGACATAGACCTGTGTAAATATGTCTTACAGCGTTTACAAAATTTGTATTTAACTGAACATTCTGACTCTGCCATACATCACCAAAACCAATGATATCTAATAAAATACGAATGTTTGATACCCAATTAGTCTTTCCTCTCTTATCATACAGCATTATCAAAACGTAACATTGTCGTGGGTATCTTGAAGAAGGCATGTTTAGGAGACAAATCCAAAATTTTAGAATTCTAGTTTTAGCAAAAATGTTAATTAGGAATCTGCCGCATTCTCCATAAACAACATTGCTAGAGTATTAGTCTTCACTCCTAGAAATTTCTTACACGCGTATAAGTGAATTATCTCAATAGTTTCAAAATGATGAAATCCCCATACCTCCGACCCATATAATAGAATCGGAAGAATTCTAGAGTCGAATATTTAAAAAAGACTTAATACGAGTTTGTGAAGATTTTAAAAAAAACCCAATAACTATATTTTTGCCTGTGATGAACATTATTTTACATGCTCTGAAACACAAAGACAATTTGTTCCCCACACTAACACAGCGCGCCAACAGCGCACCGCGTATCACGCGTTTCTAAGAGCAGAGCGTCAATGCAGCGATATAATATGAGGAACAAGTGACCAATGAGATATTGTTAGGTTTGTCTTGAAGACCTATTGTTATTATACGATTTCTGTCCTTACTGTGGAGTAGACATGCTAAGCTTTTGGGCAAAATCGACCCGTACATGAAAGGTCCAGTTCGAATCCAAAAACATTACAATCGTACTCGCGTATGAATGAGTGACCAGAGAATGACTGTCAAATTCATATTATCGGTACCGACTGAACAATACGAAATGGATCGGGAAAAGAAAACATTGATGTACGTCTACTGAAGACGTAAACAACAACGGTAACTTCTTTGGTGCATATTATTCTGCAGTAAAGACAAGAATATGGAGAGTAATCGAAGTCAGAAGTAGGGGATTCCCCGACGCGTCGAAGCGCCACGCAGCAAAAATCACTTTTTTTGCGATTCAGAAATTTTGGTGCTGGCGCGCTGTCGGCGCGCTGCGTTGGTGTGGGTTTTCAATCATAAATCAACATGAGCCATTTTTCGCTGGGGGTGCGCTGCGCTGCGCTGCTTGCGCGCTGTGTTGGTGTGGGGAGGCCTTAGTCACAAAAATCGGTCTACCCTCATAAAACCATTCCCCCCTTTAAACAGTTTACCTCCGTTTTTTAAAACTGTAAGTTTAGTTTTCTCAATCCTGCAATCACAATTGTGTTCAATATTGACGCATCGTAGCCCAACAATACTCGTGTAAAATAAGATCATGTCATCGGCAAACAGTAATAAGAATAATTCCGTTATATATGGGTGTAACTGAATGTCATGGTAATCGAAAACAGGAAAGGTATCAAAATACACGCCTAGGGCCAACATTGCAGGTAAAATAATCTGATACTAATTTTTATGTAGCAGTTAAATGTATCTATTAATTCTTAGAGTTCTAAAAACTCGTTTTTGACCTTACATGATGGCGAAACGGGCGAGCTCGAGCTGGTTAGCTGTTGGTATGGTCATTGCTGGCGGTGTTGCCTGACTCTGAGGGTGTGGGTTCGAATCCCGCATGGGACTCGGCCCGAAAAAGTACAAGAATCTGTACTATTCAAGATATTGTAATCCCAAATATAACATTGTTATCATTTGTTCACTATCTAAATGGCATCTATCTCTAACTTACATGTTTTGTTTAATTGTTTCATGTCAAAGAAATTACAATTATTGTTAAACTTGACGTACAAAGTATGTAATCTCTATATCTTGGGGTCATGCTTACATTAAAATCATTTCCACACCAATCTTTATATTTCCATTTGATAATAATAAATAAAGGCAATAAATAATAAAGTTTGAATAGATAACTTGTTCATGAGGTTGATTGAATGATTACAAATGATTTCTCGGTGTCACTTAAATAGTCTTTTAATTGGTTAACCTTATTATACCCCAGACTTTAGGCTTACACAACTTAGTACGACGAAAGATTTTTAACATGTTTAATTTTGGAATTTTTACTGTTTTGAAAGGAATGACCGTTTTGAGAATGGTAACCTAGGTAAAACTGAAAAGCATATTAGTTTTAAGTCTTCAAACGTGGTTTTACCTTAGAGCATAACTTAAAATATGAATTAAACCTTATCAATCAAATACGTATCGTAAATCCCAGCAACTGATTGAAACTCAGGTGTTATAATTCTTTTCACAGGTATATAGATTGGAAATCTTTATTCCTCAAAAACAATGATAATAATCCACTTGCTTAGCACACTAACCTCATGCTTAGTTACATTGTTAAAAATTAAGTTTGAGAAGAGAGGTAAGAAAAGAGTTGGAGTCTAATTTTGAAGATGAATGAGGTCTGGGGCTATCATTCCCTGGCTGCATGGATTGAGAAGGAGCGATGGCCTTTGACAGCTGTTGACTATATGACATGGTTACACTGTTGTACAGATGGCTGCATGGATTGAGAAGGAGCGATGGCCTTTGACAACTGTTGACTATATGACATGGTTACACTGTTGTACAGATGGCTGCATGGATTGAGAAGGAGCGATGGCCTTTGACAACTGTTGACTATATGACATGGTTACACTGTTGTACAGATGGCTGCATGGATTTAGAAGGAGCGATGGCCTTTGACAACTGTTGACTATATGACATGGTTACACTGTTGTACAGATGGCTGCATGGATTGAGAAGGAGCGATGGCCTTTGACAACTGTTGACTATATGACATGGTTACACTGTTGTACAGATGGCTGCATGGATTGAGAAGGAGCGATGGCCTTTGACAACTGTTGACTATATGACATGGTTACACTGTTGTACAGATGGCTGCATGGATTGAGAAGGAGCGATGGCCTTTGACAACTGTTGACTATATGACATGGTTACACTGTTGTACAGTTGGCTGCATGGATTGAGAAGGAGCGATGGCCTTTGACAACTGTTGACTATATGACATGGTTACACTGTTGTACAGATGGCTGCATGGATTGAGAAGGAGCGATGGCCTTTGACAACTGTTGACTATATGACATGGTTACACTGTTGTGCAGTTGGTTGCATGGATTGAGAAGGAGCGATGGCCTTTGACAACTGTTGACTATATGACATGGTTACACTGTTGTACAGATGGCTGCATGGATTGAGAAGGAGCGATGGCCTTTGACAACTGTTGACTATATGACATGGCTACACTGTTGTACAGATGGCTGCATGGATTGAGAAGGAGCGATGGCCTTTGACAACTGTTGACCATATGACATGGTTACACTGTTGTACAGATGGCTGCATGGATTGAGATGGAGCGATGGCCTTTGACAACTGTTGACTATATGACATGGTTACACTGTTGTACAGATGGCTGTCATGAGTATAAAAGTGTCTAAGAACAAGGGATAACATGAAATAAAAATTTGAGCAGTGTATAACGTTAATACGACTGGGCAAAGAACAGATCCCTGGGCGACTCCATTCTTCATTCTTTCAGGAAAAGAGAACAATCAGTCGCCATAGACTGGCTTCATTCGCCGGAGCAATATGTTCAACCGTATGAACGAGAAATAATGTTATTTATATATAGAAATCAAATGGGGAATATCTTCCAAACGTTTTTCTTCTCGATGAAATGCACAATATTTACATCGGGCGCTTGCTTCTCCTTAATTTTGTGATATCTTGTTTCTGTTATAAATGCATGTTTGAACAATAAAGCTGATTTTTTTATTTTCTTTATTCGAAAACAAAACCAATGAGTGTCATTGTTTAAAAGGGATGCATGATTTAAGCAATACATTTATCTCGAAATGATAATGTTATGAAATAATCATGAAATTTGCCCTTTTACCAAGTGTTTCATAAAATTCTACCTCTGCCACAATGTCATTCAACATAATCAAATAATCAATTACAACAATGCTGGGTCTGACATGCTGCATATTTGTAACAGAATGGGGCATCTTGTTTCAGTGACATTTTGGGTTTCAAGAATGTACTCGGAAACTGAAAGATCATTTGTGATTAATCGAAATAATTTAGAATGAATTTTGAGATTAATTTAAGAACAAATTATGACAAATGCAATATGAAGATATACACACTTTATTCACTATTTAAGAAAGAAAGACATGAAACCTCAATTTACTTTACTGAATATACATTAAACACCAAGCAGTTACTATAATTTAAGACACATTTATCGTGAAATTGTCCAGAATTCATAACACAATCTGTTGACGTCATTTGCGTCCTTAAGAACAACATACATAAATACAATACGACATATTTCTGGATATGTAATGAGTTCTTAATTTCATATTCATTTGGTGCATGCAATGAATGAATGAAAGAAAATAAATATACTTTACATGACATCGTGACGACAATGGATATGACTGAGATCTACTTTTTAGATTCATGAATATAAATAATGATGTTCATTAACAAATAAAACAAGACAACATTATGCAATACAATAGATGTGAACTCGAGAAATTGTAAATTACATTGAAGAAAATTGTAGCATTTTAGCAAACACACACACAATTTGATAAATTGATACCTCTTATATTCAAAAAGTACAGGAATAAATAGTATTTATTTAATAACTTATTTTTCGTCATGAAATGTTCTTCTGGTTAGAAATTTTCTTTTTCATTTTTCGTGACCTACGTCTCTCGTACCAACAAACTATCACACAGTCATTGACCATTATCGAGGTCATCACTGCACCACTGAAATATTCTGTTCCTATTTTATCATTGAGTGTTGATTGAGAAATAGTATCAAGAGTAGATTTTAAAAATTTATTCCATTTTGTGATTTTGTTAATTCGTGGGCTATCAACCAACTACCTCCCATCCTCCCCACTAAGCTTAAAAAGTTATTTTCCAAATTTGCTAATTTTAGCCTTGCTGAGGACACCTAACTTTTCTGTGTTTGCTCTCTAGCTTACTATAAGGTTACCCATAGCCCAATCAGAAAGCCCTTTAAATAGGAATATCGGACTTAACAAAACATGGCGGCCCAATCAGAAAGCCCTTTAAATAGGAATATCGGACTTAACAAAACATGGCGGCCCTCGAATGATGTTAAGATAGAGTGGCGCTTGTAAAGTTCAGGTGACTAACTCCGTGAAATATTATTTGTTTCTCGATTTTTATAACAGAGTGCTTTTTATAAAATTACCTTTTATTTGGGATTCTTAGTACGTTAATGAAAGTGTAGCAGACATATCATGACTAATTCACAAACAATATTCGCTGATTATATCACACGTACCTTCTCTGATTGTCTTTAAGAAATGTGATTTGAGGTTGTATGTCAATATTCGAAATGATTGGGATCAGATTACACGTATGTTCACGCTTACACAAAACAACCAACTTTAAATGTCGAATTCAGAGATCTTATAATGGAACAAATTATTTTCTTAAGTGTTCTTAAAGGGATATGTATGTATAGTATATGTATATATATATTTGTATAGTCTTTAACCATAATCTTCATCAATATAATGTTAATGTGAAATATTAATCATACTCCAAACACAATAAATGCAATACATAATCCCTTTTGTAATCTTGGCCATATTATATTTTATTTTGAATAGATTATGAATATGACTATGTTTATGATCATATTGTCTGCAATCTGATACAAAAATATTCCTTGTTCCGGGAATAGAATTGTCAATATATCTACTCTCCAAGGAATCGAACTCGGTCCATCAGAGAGTTTCTCCTCCATGATTTCTGACAGCAGAATATCCACTCGCAAGTTATACGACCCACTTCAGCGCTGATAAATCTTATCATCGGCGGACCAATCATATTGTCACGCTTACAAAGCTGCTTTGCGACGATTATGTATAACGAATGAAACACTTTGGTTAATTGACAGAGAGGAAACTCCGAGCGGCTCAAGTTTGAAGCCTGGTAAAGTCACTATTTTAAAAGAAATCGGGGCATGGTCGGATTGTTTCTCTGTTGTTTGATATCTATAGGTATGTCTTGAAGTTAATGAGACCCTTCTTCTCTGTTTTGTGTGGTATAAACATGTTTTTAGTCATGTTTGTTTTCTTGAGTATCAAACATTTTTCCAAAATAGCAAATATAAAATTAAAGGAATAAAGATTATTTTTCATGTTAATGAAATGATGTACAATCATGTTGTCTTCAAATCTATCTTGTCAATTGCAGATGTTTTCCTCTCTTAGTGATGGCCCCAAACATGTTCCTTGCCTGAAACACAACAAGAGAAAACATATGACAGGGGTACATAAAGTGCTTGATAGTGTTGTATCTCATTGATCAGCATTAGATATTTTTCCAACAACATCGATGACAAATTGATACCATTGCATATGTGACCATGTAAATATCATTCGGATATCGTTTTCGGCACGATATAAAGTTGTTATTAAAATATCTGTGAATACAATTATATATTATATTTGACATACTTTCCAGACACATTAATATGAATATATATTGAAATAAAATCAATACCATTAAAACCGTATGGTATTGTGACTTCAGAATATGTAAATATGATATGTGATATATGATATATCTGGCTCAGCGCATTATAAGGTTGTTCTACAATATCTGTTAACGGTGCCATCTAATACATTTGACATTTGGTGATGAAACTCCATGTCCAGTGAGATGTTAAATATTTCTTTGTCTGATTTTGGAAAGAACCATAGCAACATAAATGAAAAAGTACTAATCTAGATAACCATGTGGTGCACGAGTTAAAACAGAGAGTGAACCATATTTCAGGAGTATCTTTGCAGCGAAACCAAAAGGTCGAGAATAGTAGCGGAGTTAAACAATTAAACACATTTTGTACATGACAAACGTAATGAAGAAAAGAGTTTAGTATGATTCATTTATGAATACATATGCTTATTTCACACGTTCGTGAAATAATAAACATTCATAAGAGATAGCGTAGTATCAATAATTCGAGTGTTAACGATAAATGCTTTCCCCCAAAGCATATGATGGTTGAAATGGGAGACCAAAGACAGATAATGAATTTTATCATACAATGGATAGTGTTCTCGGCATAATAAAGCCAACGGATATTTTCGATATCCGTTGGGCGTGGCTAAAGGTCATATACGGATACCGATGCAAATTTCAAAGGTCAAGGTCGGAACTTCTTTCTAAAATTCCGATGACGTCACAAGCGTTAACATTTTGAACGCCTTTAGTAACGGAGAGAGGCATTACAATATGAATGATACATTGCATAAACATTAATCTAAGAAATAACAACAAAACTGTATGGGTCTTTAGCCATATGTATGACTTAGTAGTGCTAAAACACTGTCCTCACCATTTGAATGAAACAGACCGAACAATTTTACTCACAGGTACCAAAGGCAGTTCAAGTCTCATGTTCAAACACGTCATTTACCCATCTTCGATGTTCTTTACTTTAATATTGTTTAGTTTGGATTCGGAAATCCACAGACTATCATCTAGTTTAGCTCTCCGGCCATCAATGTTCGTTCAATCGCTGTCTCAACGCAAGCTGCCATTGTCACGTAGGCGAAGGGAAGCAACTCTTGCCCCTTGGTGAGATTGACTCGTCCTCTCGATGACGTCGGATTAACGAACGTCAGTTCGATCCCGCCAAAGACCATTTAAAATGTGTCTAATTTTTAAATCATCGTATTTTATACATTTTTAAAATTTCAAAACTTTGGAGTCGTGACAAAATAACTCAAACGGCAATAAAAGGCATATATAAGAAGGAATTATATTTTGTCAATTCACCGTCAGAGTCATTGCTCTATTCATTTGCATATATCAATGCGCGAATCTTAAAACAATTTCAACTATCAAAATAGTATTATCAGGCATTTTTTCGAATTACATTTTAAAATGACATTGTATGATAAAGAGGTTATCATGCTCGTGTGTTTTGGGATCGTAAATATCCTGCATTAGGAATAAACACTATGTATTTAGCTCGCCAAGGCTCGCAAAATACAATGTTTATTCCTAATGCAGGATATTTACGATCCCAAAACACACGAGCATGATAACCTCTATGAACATCCTACACTTTGCTCCTTCTTGTGATGTCATCACACCGTTATTATTGAAGACATGGACCATTGTTTCGTGCGTTCAAATGTCAAAAGTAAATAAGATACTCATAGCATATAAGAACAGGACATGTAACATCATTATAATCAACAAGAAACTTCGTTGAGAGGCATTTAAGAAGTTGGAATGACAATAATGCTGAGGAATATATTGGTGACAACTTCTTTGTTCATTGTATGCGACGTTCGTTCTCAAGAATCTGTGTCGAAACGTCGCATACAATGAACAAAGAAGTTGTCATCCATATATTACTCAGCATTAGTTGGAATGACCATTAATAAGACGCCGGGAAGATATGGATGACAACTACTCGTTTCATTGTATGCGACGTGTCCATGTCAAGCAACGGAAAGATTGATGCATATATTCATATGATGATAAACAATAAGAATTAAGAAGGGAAACTAAAACTAAAACAACTTGTGATTGATGGGGGATAGTCAAGATATAAAAGTAGGATACAAACTAGAAGCCAGGGATGAGCACAGTAGTAGATAAAAGTAAACCAAAAGAACCTACCGTCCTGATGCTGACGTTCGTCGCTGTCTGTAGACTCGGAGGAGGAGTCACCCGATCGAGAGGAGGGGGAGAAAGACGCCATTCCTTCCTTGCCCGTCAGCCAGTAGGTCCTAACTGTACCCTTCAGGAACATCTGAATCTCCTGGTTCTCCTGGTGGCAGAGACATGGATGCGTATTAGAGAGGTGTTCTACTAGGGGATTAAGTTATCAAGATCACTGAGATCCCAGACCAAGAAGTTGCTTCAAGTCCGAAGAACATCATCAAAAGCCTATGGAGAACGATCATTCTCTTACTTTGCAACAGTCTGGAACCACTGGAACACTGGAACCAACTGCCAGAAAATCTGAAAACTTGTGACACTTTCACGACTTTTAAAACTCTTCTCAAGACCCATCTCTTCAGGGGGGCCTACCCTTAGAACTCTCTCCTATACCTGTCTCAAGCGCTTTGAGCATGATTACATCGTGGGTATAGCGCTATACAAATTGGTTTTTAAAATATATTATATATTTATATCATAACTAGGAGGGTAGAAGGAGGAAGAGACATGGATGCGTATTAGAGAGGTGTTCTACCAGGGGATTAAGTTATCATAACTATCATTCCTTCCTAGACCGTCAGCCAGTAGGTCCTTACTGGACCTTTCAGGAACATCTGGATCTCTTGGTTCTCCTGGAGAGGCATTAAAGGGATATTTCTACTATTGGAATCATGTAATGATTAGTCCAGCCTTGTCGGACCATTCAAATCATGTAGACTTCTTGGTTCTACCAGAGGACCATTAGGAAAGAGATGGTTCTGCATACTATTCTATCCGTGTTCAACCAATAATCTTTAGTTGCCAAATGCAAAATTGGTAACAGTGAAGTAAGTTATTCAACATTTGTAATAACACGAAATAATGTGTTGCTCCACAATAATAATTTTCACCTTGCAACATTTTTATCAAAAGGTGTCATATTTGTGTAGTCTTCTAGAGCATTTGTTTCTATAATATCTATACTTGATACTGAGATGTTCGCGAAGCTGGAACCTTCAAACTCGCTGCACAAAAGCACTCAACTAAGCCGTCCCCCTTCATCGAACTGTAAGCAAACGGACTTTCTTTCGACGGAGAGCCCACGGTATCAGTTAATCTTCTTTACCTGCTAAGCACATTAATCTAAATTGTTCAAGTTATTGAAAGAAGCCCAGATTGATTACCCTCGCAAAGCCGTCCTCCCGCTCCTCAACAGTGAAGCCTCCAAGGGAGGTAATCGCGTCACAGGTCACCTGGCTGATGTGGATTCTTCCCGCTGTGGACAATTTATAAGCGATATCAAAATAATAATTAAAAAAAAATACAATTAGAGCGAACATATTTGCAAGCAATGCATGATAAAGGTCTACTGACAGTTTTACTCTGCTAGTCAATCATAGCCTTTCAAAGTCGTTAATATAAAATGTAAAATCTATTGACAAATGTACCAATAACGGCCCGTGTGACAATAACTCTTATACGTTTTACAATATCATTGGTTTCAAATTAACAAGGGATTCACAAAGGGTATCAGTCCGACAAACCATACCCTGAAACGTAGGTATAAGTACCTTAGACCGCCCTTGCAGTGCAATCAAATGTATATCAGGTGAACTGTTGCTGTATATACATATCACTTAGGGACTTACCATTATGTTCTAAAACGTTATTGACACAAGTGTGCATTCAATGATAGTTTTCATTAGTTTGTTTGAGTGACAGACTCACATTTCAGGTTATTTGATATCACGAAAACGAAAATATATGTTAACAAATTGTTTATAAAAATGATGTTTAGTTTAGCTACGCAATACCCCTATGTAGTACATATACAATACATACGCTTGCCCAGAGCCTCCATCTTGGCAGCCACACTGACAGTTTCCCCGAAGAGACAGTATCGAGGCATCTTGCTCCCTACAACACAGGCCACCACCGACCCTGCAAGAACATGACGTGATCAGATACCTGTGATGTGAGGATCTTCCCTACTGGTTGAAATATTGACCAAGCGGTAGAAATCAAAGTCATTCATTTACTCTATGCGATGTGCTTTACAGGCTAATGCTGTTTAATTACACCTCTCTGACCATCAAGTGATTGATAAGACAACAAGGATTCGTCATTGCTGACTGACTCTAGTGTATTCAAACTGCACCCGGTACTTAGTGCTTGGGGCAATCATTACGTGATTGACAACACATGACTGATTTCTGAACTGTCAATCTTAGCACACAACTATGTGTGGATTATATGAATTTATTGTTTTGTTCCTGTATAAATATATGTAGCCTTCCATTTGTAATCATACTTGACAAGACCCACATAATGGTCGAAATGAATTCATCGTATTAAAGAAGATTGATCCAGTCTGAACCATCTGATGTTTACTATTTCTGATATACAACCTTTCTTCACGTGAGAAACCAACTCTCCTTATTTAAAATATACATGTATATATATTTCAAGGTTAATGCCGTTTCGGTTCCGAGTAGAGTAATCAATGGCAGCAAGGTACGAGTTTTACCTTCAACCTTAGTCTATTCAACAGAGTGGATAACATGAATACGACAACTTTCGAAATCATTCCTTAGGTTGAGTAATGAAAGATCATGTGAGTATGAAGGAGAGACCAACCGCTGTGACAGCCGATCCTGAGTTTGAACTTGGTGCCGGGAAGGTGAGGGATCTCGAGGAGGCTGATGTGGTTCAGGAGGTCGAGTGCCATGGTCGATATCTCAGCCGCGTGCCTGTCTCCGTTCGTCTTCGGGATTCCTGTAGACAGGGAAAGTGCGAATTTATTTGTTTGATAAAAGTTACATTAAACATTCATCAAACAATGAAAATCAAATGACGATGAGCTCCACAGAAGACCATTTGAGAGGATGAGATCCCTATAGGATATAAGCATGTTTGTCTCCGGTCGTCATCAAGATTCCTGTTAAGAAAATGTGCAAATATGATTGGTTTAATAAAGGATGAGCATGCATCAAAAAATGAAAACCTCATGACGATGAACTTCACAGAAGACGATGAACTTCACAGAAGACCATTTGAGAGGATGAGATCCCTATAGAATTCAAGCACGTTTGTCTCCGGTCGTCTTGGCAGTCCTATTTAAATGAATAGTGTCTCGACATTGTGCATGCATCAAACAAAACCAGGGTTCATAACAATGGGTCCGAATTGATTGACATTGATTAGACACATACTTGTCTCCAGTCTTCTATGGGGTTCCTGTTTACATAGAAAGTGCCTCGTATAAATTGAATAAGACTAGACACGCGCTTGAATATATTCGTTTTGTAGATTCATTCTTGACTTGTAATGTTGGGCTTATACTCAAGTGCCCGTATATTGCCAGAAAGACAGGAGCTAGAATGGCTCGTCAAGATCATGCCAATGACTAGTGAATTATTAGGAATGACATTTCTAAAGAATTGCACTACACTTGAAGGAAGGTCACCGATATTATATATACAGCACTGAATTTGATGGTATTTTTGAATCGTCACGAATACATAATTCCAAAATGGATCTAAAAGCAAACAAAAGAGTTAACAATATAACCTTATAGAACAATATTCTTACCAGACACGACCATATAGGCATCCCCGATGGTCTCCACCTTGTACACGTCGTACTGGGCGATCCTGTCGTCGAAGCAGGAGTAGAGACTATTGAGCATCTGGACCACCTGCACGGGAGAGCTGCGGGCCGAGATCTGGGTGAAGCCCTGGATGTCCGAGAAGAAGATAGAGGCCTCCTCATAGTTCTCCGCGTGAACCGCCTCATTCCGCTTCAGGTTGTCCGCCACGGACTTGGGCAGCATCTGGTACAGCAACATGTCTGTTCTCCGCTTCTCCTTGTTCAGAGCTTTGTTCCTGTTTTGCGCAATAAATGATTATTTTGAGCAGACTGTGTCATGAAAATATTACAATTGTCGAGCAGAGATTTTGCATAGCCTAGTGGTAGAGTGTCCGCTCATCACCCGGAAGACCGGGGTTCGATTCCCGGTCGCGTCATACCAAAAGACATTAAAAGGTGGGAGCTGTTGGTACCTTGCTTGAAACTCAGCATTGTAAAGGCAGAAGAGCGCATTAACTGTGGCTGCCGAGTGCCATGGGCGCAAATCAAATTTCCAATGTACATGTACTGATGACAATAAAGTGTTCTTATTATTATCATTATTGATGTAGCCGGCTAAACCTTGATAAAGAAATGATGCTTCTTGTTGAAATGGGAAAGATCGTTTTCATAATATAATTTACCATTACCGACGAGAACCTTATTTGAAATCATGTAATGTGTGAAGAATATTCAAGTAATAACAAAACCCAGCCATACCTTTCAGCCAATGTTATTGAGTATTTCTGAATCTCGTTGGTGAGCGAATACACGGCGTATATGATGACAGGACACAGTATGAAGACGCAGACAAACACGATAGAGATGGCCACCATCTTCTGCAGGTTGGTCGCTTGTCTCTCGTCCAACATCTGTGTGATCTCATCAGCCAACTCCTTCTGTGTCTCCAGGAGCAGATCCATGTATCGAGTCATGTTACCAAACCAGAGCTGCGCCATCTTGACGGATCCTCTTCCTGCCAAGTCGTTCCGACGAATCTCAGCTCTCATCCGGCCCAGAACACCAAGCAGCATTTCGTTGCCCTTTCAAAATAAATATATTTCTCTTTCAAAGGTAAACCAGGCTTGTACATGTAAGATCGTAAAGCCTTTTAAGAACTATGTCATGTTGGCTCAACATATCTCTTAACAAAAGTTAGAAGAATTATAACAGACATATCTAAATATATATAGATAACTCCTTACCATCTAACCACCTAACTCCCCTAACAAAAATATTGGGTATCGACTTACATTTATGTTTCTTTCATATAAGGAGTGAACCAAGTCCGAGTATCTTCTAGCCGACAGGAAAGTAGCATTTGTCACATCTTGACTCTCGGAGAACCACAAATAGACGTCACGTGACGGGAATTTGCCCGTGGCGTAGAAGATTGTTCCTAAAGCCCGTTCGAGACCCATGTACTCCTTGGCAATGATGACTTCCTGATAGGCCACAAGACTCCGCCATATGGATCCCGACTGATCTTCCGTTACTGCGTCATACAGCCACGTGATGAAGACCCGGATGAGCGTTGTGTACATCTGAAGCTCCATGGTAACCGTCTGATTCAACGTGTCAAGTTCGTACCTAGACGGAAAACATTAAACCATTAGATAAACTAGAGTCCAAATAATGCTGCGTTGTTTTCAACACCATCGAAAGAAAACTGCAATTAGCGGATTACCGAACAAAGGTAGAATATTTGGCATTTGTGTTTTCATAACATAAAAAACTTGTCTTCGTTCTTGGAAACATGATAATATCACAAAATCAAAATTTTAAATTAGTTTGTTTGTTGAAAATTGATGAAATATCTAGACAAAAGCTCGCGATCGGGTGTTTATTGTGTCTTCACATCATACGAGTGAGATTGTATTAATAAACATAACTGTGGTTGTCCTCTTTTTGCCTTTTTTAGCAATATCAAAATAAAATAACACTGCACACACACACAATCTTATAAAAAAAGGTGAACAATTAGCCCATAAAGATTGACAAAACCGCAGATTGAGCTCATAACAAACAGATTTTTAATACGGCCTTGTTTTTAATTTTAATCTCACAACACCAATTAAAGATGCTACATCATAGTGCAATAATTTTAAAAGTATTTTTAATGTATACGTTGTATTTTTAGAAAAATTTAGCGACCAACCTTGAGAAAATCGGACCAAAATTCATCAAATAGGAGATAATTTACCAAATAATACCGAAACGGCACTCGACATAAGGGCGAATCAAGTGTGGCTTTTTCACAACTTCCGGTTTCTAAATGTACTCTTGAAAACCGTCTTTGTCGCGCTCAACTAGATTTTATATTCTTTTTCTCCAAATTAGGTATTCGTTGCTGTCAAAGTTGATACCCATCGAACGCAATTACGGTAGTTGAGACACGGTGTAAATCCTACAAGCATAATGATTACGTCACCGAAAGCGGGTTCACAAAATGACATGCCCTTTCTAAGAGGGGTACTGTGCTTGAAGCGTCGAAATAAGTATGATATTGTTGATTAAACAATCTAAATATGATATCAAAATTTCGACGAAAGATTTTTCTACAAAGTGATGTATTTCATTTCTCAATAGCTAAGTTCATCCTGAACCGCTTGCAAGTATGATACAGCATCTTTAAGGTTGTCACCGACCTGTGTCCATTGAGGTAGGAGAGAAATTTGTCCTTAGACTGGAACTCTGTGCGAGTGAGGGTAGGTCCGGTTGTCCAGAAGGTCAGTTTCTCCAGTGAGCGGTCAGTCTCCGGGTATCTCTGGAGCAACAGCGATTTCGTTTTCTCCTGGATCGAACTCAAATAGAGGGCGCTCATGTCGCGTTCTTCCTGTAATAAACATAGAGATTTTATGAGCGCTTCATAAATCTAAAATTTTGTTGTTCACAGAGAGATATCACGTGGGGTAATTTAGACACGGAGTTATCAAGTACACATCCTGAATAATTAACATCTGCAGATGAAGGAACTCATGTCGTATTTGCCTGGAAAGGTCAGTTATGTCTTAACAGAAATAAATGTTTGAATTTACTGTGTGCATGAAACAGCAATTTCTTAAAATAATCTGAGACAGTTTTGTATATTGACAGTAAAAGATGAATAAACAAACAACATCGTTCAATATGTGGTATTATGTTTCACAATGTTTATGGAACAATTTATTTTGATGATAATACAATACAGCGCAAATTACGAAACGTTAACCTTCTGCCTTGAACCCCAGACGAAACTAAGCTGAAGGTAGTGTGTTACTGGATATGTTCACTATATACATACACGAGTCAAATACCTGCAAGTTGATATGCATTGTAAACAGTGCCCTTGAGTTATGAATTCACATATCCAACATCAGACAAGACAGGTATTCCTTGAGAACTTATATTAATAACAAACCTGAAAACAAACTTAACAAAGCCCACTCACAAACGCATCCTAGGTAACACATGAAACACATCTTCCCTTAAGGAAATCTCCATCAGTTATATAAGAAAGAACACTAATGTACCTGCAGGTAGTGTATAACGGCGCCCAGCTCAACACTGTAGAGAAGCGTGGCTCTGATCTTGGACGACTGCGCATAGTTGGTGAAGGTGGCGAAGAAAGTATTTCCGGTCAGTCCCGTCAACACGGCTACAGGAATCATCACTATGGAAACCATCTTGAAGAGTTGCTTCCTCTTGCCCGATGCCGTAATTGGATTTCCTGCAAAGCAAAACATGGTTTCGATAGTACAAAGATTAAAGACATGTGACAAGTTCACTTGTACACAAGACAGATTAGGGGAGGATTGTTTGATATTACTTTATCAGTCTTTAAAAGGGTGTCGTCATACATCTTAATATCTCTAATAACCCGTTCCACTTGAGATTCCGCGATTGAAAGTTACTGTAGTGTCTGTAATCAGTTACCCTTTAGTCCACGTGATGAACAATATTTCAACATTATTCCAAAACTGAACATATTTTAGAAGCTCTCGTAAATTATGTCAATAATCTCAATAACTAACAAAAGGTCACATAATATGTTATTTGGAAGTTCCAAAAAGACAACGTTCTATAGACACGCTCGTGGCATGGTGGTCTGAAGCATGCTACAACTACCTAACATCATCTCTTAATCATCTCCAACTTCAGCTTTTTATAGCTATTGTCCACTCTTACCTCTGCAGAAGTGTTCCAGGTAGTTGCGGGGCGGGTTGGTCTGGAGCATATCCCTGATGGCGAGGTCGAGCTGTGAGGGGGTGAGTGACTCCGTGGTGGACTGCATGGACGTTGTGCTGCGCCTCACCTCCACCCCCGGGTCCACCTTCCCTCTCTTCTTCAGCAGCCACGACATCCTCCTCACTCTGTGTCCCTGCAGAAGCTGTGGAGAAATCACGGAATACTAAAATATCTCATTCTGTTACAATTTTAGCATTTTGCCAAAACAACATAGTCACTGTGTGTCCCTGCAGTAGCTATGCTGAAACCACGGAATACTGATATATCTGTTATGATTTATTACTTTGCTCTTCAGACGCCAAGACAACATAGCCACTATATGTCGCCTACAAACAGGTTGTTGACAGCAAAGACTGTTTGGAATTACTATTCTCTCGAAAATGCCTGATTTCTTCAGCAGCCAAGAAATCGTCGCCACTTTGTGACCCTACAATTACTATGTATCTGTTACAATTCCGTATTCGGCTCGAAAGTGTCTGGTTTCTCGTCATCGTTGGCACAGTGGGTCTGTACAAACAGGGAACAAGTGGTTTAATAGAATACTATCTGTCTTATCTGCTACTTCATCGATCGACAAGACTTTTCAGTGGCTTCAAATACTTCATCTTCCACATTTCTCTAGCAAAGTTGCTCACACTCCTGTGGTTCTTAAAGCAAATAACATGTCTTTTGGGTTTTGTTTTTGGTGTCAATTGCACTTCTTTGCTTCTGTAATCATTCTGCAGATTATCATTGAATGGCCAGTGGTTTTTACATTTGGCATGACATTTAATAATTTGCAACATGCGCTTAATGAGATCAGCTTAATTACATGACTACATACGATATTAATAATTTTCTACAATTGGTTAAGCAATACTATAACATGAAGCTTTCCAATTTTTGACGTTTTGTCTCTACTATGAGGCTACAGACCTGTTGTTGTTAACCATGCAGTGTGGAATTTAATTATGAGGAGAATGTCCGAAACCTGAACATTAGTTATGCACGTGGAGCCTCACAGGCCCTGTCCGATCAACTTCCGGTCAAAGATTTTGATAGTTGGGGAAATGTCACAAAACAGGATGTACTCTTATCAGTTTTACTCTTTATTGGTAAATATATTCATTGATAGATTATCCTCATATTTGCATCGATTTGATTATGAGACTGTAGAAAGGTGTTTAACACTCGTTATGACGATGAATGGCTTCCTCAGCTAACACACAACGTTCTCATAACGTTATTTTAACGTCGTGGTTTGGTTACGTCACAAAAATACGTAGTAACGACGTTATAAAAACGTAATTGTCTAACGTTATTCCACTACATTTTACAACATTACAGATAACGTTATTAGAACGTCATTGCAACGTATTTTTTAACATATGTGCAATGTTATCACAACGTTGAAAGGACGTCAATATAAACATTCTCATTATTTTACATCAGGTTTTGTTTTTGTGCTTATAGTTTATTTTTGAAACAGCATTTGAAAGTCTAAGCTGATTCACTTCTCACTGGGTGTTTAATTCGAGTGGGCGCTCTTCGTTATCAGAATATTTAAATATAAATGAACAAAAATGTTAACCCAAGTTACATATTTCAAGTGGACTGGGTAATAATATTGAATTAATAACATGATATGCATAAACTGGAATGCCTGCTTGAATTTGTTATCCACAAAAACTTCCCCAATAGGATCGTCCTACAGAAGTTACTGCTGCTCGAATCATCTATACAACGCAACTTATAACATACATATCACTAATCGAAATGTTACGTATCTCTACGCTCTTTACGTATTCATGAACTTTTTACTGTTAGATTCAAACAATCCCTTGTCAAGTGAAAACATGTTTAGAATATCAAGTGTGCCAAATAGAAGAACGTACATTCTAATTTAAGATTATTTGATTTAGATTTAGATTATAAAACTTCATCAGACCAATATTGCTTCTGCAAATTATATATTAAATATATACCAGTTGGTTTGTTTAATTGTGATTATCTATATTATAAAGGTTTATTTTCACTTTCTATTTTTCATTCACCAACAACTAAGTTAGTATAAGGTAAACGAAAGATATAGAGATCTCAATGTTTTCTTCCTTTTAACAAAAAGTAGGATGTTGTTGTTACCAAGGGTATATCACTGACAGATGATTATCAAAAAGTAAGATGCTGTTGTAACCAGGGGTATATCACTGACAGATGGTTATCAAAAAGTAAGATGCTGTTGTTACCAGGGGTATATCACTGACAGATGGTTATCAAAAGGAATGAATACGGTTGAGTCGAGCACGGTAGACACGAACCCTCCTCATGATTATATTGTAGGCCCCATCATAACAGGTGCTCGTTTCTTGTACTTATTTCAATGCAATCATAAGTTAATAAATATTCGTTACTTACCTAAGTGTCGGCCTCCATGTAAACTCTCGAGAGAGCTATAAAATGCATGTAACTTAGTAAAACAAACTGTGATGGTCGCCATAGCAACGAACATTAGCGCATCGCTAGCTTCAAGTAAAAAATCAATAAATAAGTATTGAGTATGCATGCATTTAATTTTTTTCAATGATAAAATCATGATTGGTTAATCCCTTTTACATTGACCATCTTTTTAACATTTATCAATCAATCAGAGTAGGAGACTTGCATCAATCGAACGCGAAGGATTTAATCTGAAAATCTAATCAGATTTAATCTGCTAAATAAAATCTTTATCATGATAAGGATCAAATTTTGGATCATTGTTTACAAAGTGTGAATATGAAATTAATTGTATAATATCTTCAATTGCTTATTTCAAAATAATAATTGCATAGTCAAGTTTGATGAGATTTTAATGTAAGTCTTAATTAGATTGTTAATCACATATTCTAATGGAGGGAAATAAAAATACAGAGCAAATGTATGTATTATAATTTTGTGTGTGGTGCCGCAGGTGTTAACTCGCTTACATACATTGTACATGTAGAATGCAATAACATAGAATTCATTTGACAGATCAAGTTACTTCTTTGATTGGTATTCTAGAAGTTGGTGTGATGAACAATAAGGTCAATTATTAAGGATGAACAACATCTTTATTCTGTTTCGACATAGATTCTTATGACGTTGTCAAGCAAATGCTGCATGTTGAAAAAATTGCATAAATATATAAATTATTTGTTCATGGGTTACTTATACAAATTACTTGATGATGATACTGTACAGTTTAATGTGTCAGAAGCTCAGTGACAAGTTTCTGTACATTTAAAGTTTTAAGGAAAGTCAGTTTGTATCTGCCACCGGTTGGTATTTAATATATGATATTCCAGCTCTATTTCAACCATCCTTTTTCTTCTCTTAATGCCTAGCAACCAATATGGTCGTGCCTTTCACAGCTTGTGTCCGAATTTGTTTCATTCTTAATCGGTGATGTGATCACTTGACATGAACAGACTTGTAGATAGAATGATACATAATGTAGTATAGCCATTTATGTAATGTTTTAATAGATATCTGTACCATGATATTTCATTATTATGATATGATACATTCGAATATTTATATCAAATGATAATTAGAATGTTAAGGGCAGATCTAAAATCTACTGAAAATATATAAACGTATGTAAAAGATTTATAATCTATTTTACTGTATTTATCGTCCGACTGCGTAAGTGTTTGTGTGGTTAAACTGTTAAATATTCATAATGGAATGTAACATGGATGCAAAGTATAGTATCATTTGAAACACTGTTACATGTTTGTAAGAGATCTATTGAGTCAGTAAGAGAATGCCTTTGTGTAATTGTTGGATCGAATGTTTCGATGTTCATTGACAATATAAAGTTAGTAATACAAGAACAATTAAACAATTTGTTTGACTGCGAATGAGCTCCTGTTTCGTAAAATAATGTTTCAAAATTTTGAATTGTTAATTATTTCTAACAAAGTGATTATTGACAAAACTAGGCAAAATATATCTCATTCACAATGAATAAATATGGATGAAGAAACATTTATAGCATTTCCACATCGGAAACAGAATTTGAAAATATTCTTTTCTCTAACTAACTGATTGAAAGTCTTTTCGACAATCTTCGTCATTGTCCGACAATCATCATAAAATAATATTGATTTTTTACAATGGTAAAAACGTATATTCGATATAACAATTTGTTAATTGGAATCAAGAAGTTCTCTGAGTGATATCTTTGATTTGAACTGGGAATTACTTGAAAGAAGATTCATGTAAATATTTCGCAGAATCAATGAAAGACTTGATCGACTCGACCACCTAATTACATGCTACTTGTACTGAGCTCAAAAGAAAAGAAACAAACAGCTGTATTTCCCCTAGACCGGTTTCCCACTATTCAGTGATCATATTTGAACTGTGGCTTGTATATATATAATATACACGTCTCGTCTTTTGTGTCTCACCAGTGTTTCGTGCGAGAAAAGTTCAGACCGAATTAAAGAAAGTGTATCGTCCTTCTTCCTCTGGTCATCGTTTGCGCATGTCAATATTCAGAACAAGCATGGTTCGAAATTATTTCTTCGTAGGCTTTTGGTGAAGTATTTTACACACATCTATACATATTTAAAATCTTATTGGCCGTTTTCTTAATCTGTTTAAGTATTCATTTCTATGATTATGGGTTCTGCTGCAATGCAGTAATGCTTGTGTTTTATATGACCTGTTCAGCCGTGTTCAGCAAATTTACCACCAGATACAAATTATCTCGAATTCGTATCTTAATTAATTGTTCGTGACTCTCGCAGCTGCAGTATTTACTTGATCATGCTTGCTTCATTAGATTCAAAGGTCAAATAACTTCAACAGGGAGGCTTGATCCGAGCATCGAGTAATCAAGGTAATGGTGAGCCATGTTGGTCTGAAGAAACACGATTTCTCTCAAATTGTATAAATGATCGTACTTACAAATTGGTAATCAAAATAAAAGATTTCTGCGTTTAACCGCATGCTAAATTATTCGAAATTGTTATATATTCATAGCTTCTTGTTCATAAATGTTCATAAAAGTACACTTTGCGTGTGAAATGTTCAATCAATGCTTTGTATTCCGTCCATCGAATTGTATATTTTATGGGTGTCAAATTCAAAACAATGTTACCATATATCTTACGATATTTCACTAACAATCGTTATATCACTACAGAAGATGTTTTGATTATCAACAATGTACTGGAATGAAACAACTTTCTTAAGTTTATTTAGCGGAGATAAGTCAATTACAAATATCTGTATAAGTCAATTACAAATATCTGTATAAGTCGAGTACAAATATCTGTATAAGTCGAGTACAAATATCTGTATGAGTCGAGTACAAATATCTGTATAAGCCGAGTACGAATATCTGATAAGTCAATTACAAATATCTGTATAAGTCGAGTACAAATATCTGAAATAAGTCGATTACAAATATCTGTATAAGTCGAGTACAAATATCTGTATGAGTCGAGTACAAATATCTGTATAAGTCGAGTACGAATATCTGTATAAGTCAATTACAAATATCTGTATAAGTCGATTACAAATATCTGTATAAGTCAATTACAAATATCTGTATAAGTCGAGTACAAATATCTGTATAAGTCAATTACAAATATCTGTATAAGTGGAGTACAAATATCTGTATGAGTCGAGTACAAATATCTGTATAAGTCGAGTACGAATATCTGTATAAGTCGAGTACAAATATCCGTAAAAGTCGAGTAAAAATATCTGTATAAGTCGAGTACAAATATCTGTATACCGTAAGTTTGTTCACTAGCCTGGGTGTAGAAGTGAAGTTGTCATATGATGTGAGGTATCTTTAGGGCACATTGCAAAAACTGTATATGTAGCCATTCCTTGTACGTTAACATACTGGTATGTCATTCTTTACAGTATACCGTAATTGACAAAACATTATCATCAAACCCAATATACATCACACTTGCACTGAATTACACGAGCAAGGGAACATATGAACGCAGCTGCACACCCTTTAAGATAAGCATTATTTAAAACACATGCTGGTTCATTACTTTTCATAAAAAGACCGATTGGAATTGTAAGAAAATCATAAAGCAGTTTTAAACATTTTATTCAACTCAATCATAACAATAATTGAAACATTATAAATTCAAAACACAGTAATCACATTTTGAAAGGGTGCAGAAGGGCGGATTCAGCACAACTTAACAATATTCACTTTCAAAACAGCTTATTCCCCAAATGCCCACTGAATACATATAAAAAAGCTGAACATCAAAGGACAGAAACGATATATTGGATTTATAACAAAGATCGTTCAATTCACCTACGAACTTCCAATCGATACTTGCACTGGCACACACCATATATATATCCTCTAGAATCTCCCCCTACATATATGAAAATGACAATAATATGATAATAAAAGGACATTTTTATCACAAAGGATTGGTGTCAAACATTTGCAAGAGGTTTCCTGTCATCATAACGTCACATCTGACGATATAAACTATATAGAAAAACTCACTAAAGTGTCATCTGAAAACAAATATATCAACACAGATTGAAGTAGCAAATATCCGAGGTTTAGGCGAGCATTTTTTTCCTTTGTACTTATATCAACGAGTGTTGATATATTTGATATCGTGAGATTCTATTCTATCACCCAAAATGATCTTTTTTTAAGTTTGCATGCAAAATCCACATCTCTTAATGCTGCATTACCCTAAAACTCCTAAAGCAGTTGTGTCATAGTATGGTCACGTTATCATGTTTATGACGTCACACTAACATTGTTGTGTTTTCGACGTCATATTATTGTGACGTCATTGCTGATGGCGAAAAAGTTTGGGATGCCATGTACATGCTAATTGCAGCCCATTGTTCAAAGTCTACTATGGAAACGATATCTGCCGTGCAACACAGTTTTGGATGATAAATAGAGATATCACACCATCTACAACACGTCACTTTCTTTAAACAAACGAGTGAAAAAAGTACAAAATGGAGAAATATCAAGTTCAACATTGGAATAAAAAATCATCAACAATTTTAATAAAATTTGCATTATATTGGAAATCGTTTGTTTTATGTGTATCTCTCAACTACAATTATGAATTGAAATTGTTGACAGTGATCTAAGGCTAAAGCTTTCTGAAGTCTTCAACAAATATTTCGTCGGTACTAAAACTGTGACGTCACAAGTGCAGACTGATTGGACATACTTAGTTGAGCGACACTTCTTCTGCACATTTTTCATATTGTCACCTTACTGCAAACAACACTAATGTCTTACAAACCATCACCGACTGTCGGATGAGCAAAACGGTAGACAAGGCAACTTCCGTGTAGGGTGAACCTCGGACCAGTCAACATTCAGTGCGATAGTGCAGCGTCCTCGCCAGTTATTTACTGAACTCTTAATATGATTTCTGCTTGAAGTATTAGGTTCCATCGTAGTAGGCAAATAGCTGGCAGAAAGAGTTTAGGTGAAAGCTACAAGGGTTCAAATACACAGTGCTTAGGAAGTGCAAGGGAAGTAATATCAAGTAAAGTTATTTCAAGGGAAGTTATAGCAAGGGAAGTTATATCAAGGGAAGTTATATCAAGGGAATTTACAGCAAGGAAAGTTATAGCAAGAGAAGTTATAGCAATGCAAGTTATAGCAAGGGGAGTTATATCATGGGAAGTTATATCAAGGGAAGTTTCAGCAAGGAAAGTTATATCAAGGGAAGTTAAAGCAATGAAAGTTATAGCACTGGAAGTTATATCAAGGGAAGTTACATCAAGGGAAGTTATATCAAGGGAAGTTATAGCAAGGGAAGTTATATCAAGGGAAGTTATAGCAAGAGAAGTTATATCAAGGGAAGTTATAGCAAGGGAAGTTATAGCAAGAGAAGTTATATCAAGGGAAGTTATAGCAAGGGAAGTTAAAGCAATGAAAGTTATAGCACTGGAAGTTATAGCAAGGGAAGTTTAATCAAGGGAAGTTATATCAACGGAAGTTATATCAAGGGAAGTTAAAGCAAGGGAAGTTATAGCAAGGGAAGTTAAAGCACTGGAAGTTATATCAAGGGAAGTTATATCAAGGGAGGTTAAAGCAAGGGAAATTATAGCAAGGGAAGTTAAGGCAAAAGAAAGCTATAGCAAGGGAAGTTATAGCAAGGGGAGTTATAGCAAGAGAAGTTACAGCAAAGGGGAGTTATATCAAGGGAAGTTATAGCAAGGGAAGTTTTAGCAAGGGAGATTATATCAAGGGAAGTTATAGCAAGGGAAGTTATGGCAAGGGAAGTTATATCAAGGGAAGTTATATCAAGGGAAGTTATAGCAAGGGAGGTTATAGCAAGGGAAGTTATAGCAAGGGAAGTTATAGCAAGGGAAGTTAAAGCAAAAGAAAGCTATAGCAAGGGAAGTTATAGCAAGGGAAGTAATAGCAAGGGAAGTAATAGCAAGGGAAGTTATATCAATGAAAGTTATACCAAGGGAAGTTATAGCATGGAAAGTTATAGCAAGGGAAGTTATATCAAGGGAAGTTATAGCAAGGGAAGTTATAGCAAAGGTGAATTGTAGCAAAAGAAGTTACAGCATAAGAAAGTTATAGCAAAGGAAGTTATATCAAGGGCAGTTATACCAAGGGAAGTTATACCAAGGAAAGTTATAACAAGGAAAGTTATAGCAAGAGAAGTTACAGCAAAGGGGAGTTATATCAAGGGAAGCCATACCAAGGAAGGTTATAGCGAAGGACGCCATATCAAGGAAGGGAAATTATGGTAAGGGAATATATCAAGGGTGTGAGGGGTAAACAGTCAATACAACGATTAATTATAATAATATACACGTTTTGTAAGAAGACATCCGATTTTGTGTTTTTGAAATTTTTTTGAAGTTGAATCTGGTTTACCCTTACAAAAAACAACACGTTACACTATACCAGAGATGTGAAAGATAGATAGATAGATAGATAGATAGATAGATAGATAGATAGATAGATAGATAGATAGATAGATAGATAGATAGATAGATAGATAGATAGATAGATAGATAGATAGATAGATAGATAGATAGATAGATAGATAGATAGATAGATAGATAGATAGATAGATAGATTACAAGGTATATATTTACAGAGATATGTATGTTAAACAACACCTAAAATAAAATGATAAAGAAATGTTGACACCATTAGTGAACCGGCAGTGAATTAATTAAAAAAAGGTAATGCGATTTTAATTGTTAATTTATAAATGTTTCAAGCGGGAATAATAAATCAGAAATTGAAAACAATCAAATTATCAACAATATGTTAGAAAATGAAATCCTGTATTAGATTATTTTGTCGGGCTTAACCACATGTATGGAATTAAGGGATATATAAATATGCTGTTTCTTAGTAAAACAACAATTTACCGAAAGACAGGTTGAGAGTGATGAATTGTAAAAGAATGAATAAAATTGAATGGGTAAATATCTTATCCATTCACTGGACAGCAATAAGCTCAACTTAAGCTCAAATGTGTCCCTTTTTGGAATAAGCGTGCCAGGATTGGAATGTGGTTTTAATCAAATTAATTTTATTTGGAAAATACTATCCTGTTCCGCTAAGCTTCCTTAAAGGGGCAGTAGCACTTTTTATGGGACAATATGAGGTGATGTTAGGAAAATGAAAATAAATGGTTCAATTGAAAGACAATGTATTTAAACTAAATGAAGCAGTTATAATTCAAATATATCATGAAGAGTTCAGCCATGCGATTCCTTTTCCTTCCACAAAATGAAATAAAAGTGTTCACATAAACTGGCCGCAAATGGATTGTATATCTTAATAATTTATTTTTCTGTCCATGGATGATTGGTTTGTGTAATGAGATTTTTGACACTATTAAAATAATACATTTAGCATTAACGTACGATTAACAGTGAACAATTTAAAATATAATTTTCTTTAGAAACGTGCTACTGCCCCTTTTAATGCCTCGATCTATGTCAGGTCAGATGGCTTGTTTTCTCAGCAACTGGCTTTTATTAGATTGTTTTTTGGCCAATGAAAGCCACGAGCCTTGTTAATACCCTGATCTAAATCTGATCATAGCAACTAGCTGTTATTGTTTAAGTCACTAATCTATGTCATGTAAAAGTACTCGCATATCTAGCAACTGGCTGTTATTTCTAACCAAAATATTGATTGTAGCCAATAAAAGCAAGGAGCTTTGGGCAAAAGGATATTCGAGTGGCCCTCCATCACAACATGCATAGATTGGTTATTTAGTTTCGAGACAATTGGCCTAAAGGTGATATAGTAGTTTAAGAGAGCCCCGAGAACCTGGATGCTCCACGTGTTGATCAGTCTGATTAAAATCGACCGTGCTCCGAGGAATAAAATATAATTTATTTTGTCTCTATCGGGGCTCGAACCATTCGGGATATCCTCTCCGTCTCGGTCTGAATGCACCCACCTCTATCGCGTGTTGCTATAACCAGTTTAGTGCAGACAAACCCAGTCGTAAGCTATCCAATCACATCCTCGTTTTAAAATAGCGTTTAGCGGCGCTTATATATAACGAGTGGTACACTGGAGTTACCTGCCCTTGAGGGATACCGAAGCTTTCACTGCGCTCCTTTCGATTGGCTAGATGAGCTTGTGTCAGAACATGCGGGCAATAGGGGTGCCTTCAGACTGTGAATGAGAGGAAAGCCGGGCTGGGTGAGGTTCGAACCCCGCTAGAGATAATATTTTTACACTTTTTTCCTCGAATCACAGTCGATTTTAATCAGACTGACGTGTTGATATAATGTGAACTTATTAACCATGATATTCAACAAAGGGTAGTGCAAGTTGCTTGTGCTGACATGTCATCTCAAAAGTTGCTTCAGTAGATGTAGGCTTCACTGGAGGGTATAATCAGTTTGATAATAATCGGTATGGTGTAAAACCTTGCCTTTAGTGATGGCCCCAGACGTGCTCCTTGCCTGCAACATATGTACCAGGCATAAAATACTAGTGAATAGGTGAACATTTCGTCTGAAAAAATGTCAGTAATAATGATTATTAATGAAATTTTGGAGGTTCATTAGTTTCAATTTTAGATGCCTTAGTTTTACCACAAAGGATTTTATTAAGATCTATCCAACAGAATATCAAAAGGAGATCACTGGCCTCAATTATACATGGTTAATCGTTCGCTGAGAGTTTTGCAATTGAAATTTGTTTTTCATCAACCAGATTACCGTATATATTTGGAAATATCTGTTGCAGAACTTTTAAAGTCAACGTCAAAGATATTTTGTATTCAACAATGTGACTGCCCTCTTACTAATACAACTAATCCAATAAACAGCATTAGAAGTCAAAATCAGTTTACCTTTTTGCAACCTTAAAACGGGTCAGATATTTGTGACTTCGAATTTCACTAAAAGCGACATTTTTGAAAAAAACCTTGAACATAACTATTTTTTTCGATACCTTAAAGGGGTTCTTCATAACGATCGTCATGAAGTTTCTCATTGGTAATATAAAGTTAAATACAACATTGGAGTAAAAATCTTTTAACACTCGACAGTGGAATCTTTTGGACACGAGATAAAAGATGATTAATGAGAAAGGGTTTCAGGAAGTAGTAAAAAGGAAAGATGCCATTCGCTTTTCATTATTAACGTCTTTGCTTTGAAAGCACAGTTTTGATGTAAATTCTGGGACGAACATAACATTTGACGCCCCTTAACATCTTTAAAGCCCCATTAACATTCCCACTACAAAATTTGAGATCACCATTATGAAGTAAAATCTTGAAACTTTATCAGCAACATTACAGGCGAGGCGAGTCAAAGGAACAAACTGCTGCTATGGGCAGTGATGGCAGTGTTCCCTTGCTTGAGGGATTAAAATCGAATATTGAACGCGCGACACGACCTCAAATGTTGCAGATTGTGTGATAAAATATACATGGCATATAGTTATCTATCTGGCATGTTACTCTATATTATTCCTCCTTGGGAGCTAAGGCGATTTACAATCCGTGCCTCCCACAACTCACATTGATTTCCCTCAACGTTTTTAGGCTGCTTCTTTCCTCTCCAGCCGACGAAGAGCTCGAGGCAAGAGGAAGCAAAGAAACGTTGTTGGAAATCATTAAGGAAGTTGTCATTGTATCGTATGGTGAAATGCGTCCTACACTAACCATCCTGATGCAGACGGTCGTCACTGTCGGTAGAGTCTACAGAGTTGCGGCGTCCTGAGCCCGAGTCCGGTCTGGAGGTGATCATCCCATCCTTGCCAATGAGCCAGTAGGTCCGCACATTGCCCTTCAGAAACATCTGCATCTCTCGGTTGTCCTGAAAAGGGAGGAATACAGGGTAAATACATCAGAGATGAGGAGAGGTATACTATACTAAAGAAAGATCTGCATCTCTCGGTTGTCCTGGAGAGGGAGGAATACAGGGTAAATACATCAGAGATGTAGGGAGGTATACTATACTTAAGAAACATCTGCATCTCTCGATTGTCCTCGATTGTCCTGGAGAGGGAGGAAGATACAGGGAGGTATACTATACTTAAGAAACATCTGCATCTCTCGATTGTCCTCGATTGTCCTGGAGAGGGAGGAAGATACAGGGTAAATACATCAAAGATGAAGAGAGGTATACTAAAGGGTCGTACATTGCCCTCAAGAAACATCTGCATCTCTCGGTTGTCCTGGTGGGGAATACAGGGTAAATTTATTCATGAGTAGGGGTCTAATAAAATAGGTCGATATATAACCCGTAGATCGATATGACGCTCACTTTAAAGAGCTCAAGCTGAAACCCACAACTGCACATATACTACAACAGGGGTGTTACCTTGGCCCCTGTGTCTTCCCGCTCCTCCACTGTGAAGCCTCCGATAGAGACTATAGCATCGTAGGTTGTCTGGCTCAGGTGGATCCTTCCCGCTGGAGAAAACAGGTACGTGCTTTATATTATCGTCGATAATATTTGACATTTCAATCATTTGAAGAGAAGGTTGGAAGAAAAGAATTAAAGAATAGAAAATAGTGTGGTAAAAACATTTTGTAACAATTGACTTTGAGAGATAATCATTAATCAAAACTTCTCAGCTGCAACTGATGAAAGACCTTGAGCGAGGATTAAACTTGATAGGAAATTTGTACGTACGTCGACCAAGGGCTTCCATTTTGGCGGCGATGCTGACGGTCTCTCCAAACAGACAGTAGCGGGGCATCTTGCTTCCTACAACTCCCGCTACCACTGAGCCTGTAATATATGAAGCGTGAAATAAGCATTCATATACCTTGACAATCGATTTTTCATCAATATTGACCAGAGTTTTATGTATTGGGTGGTGGAACCCTGAAGCACCGCTGGTGGTAGGTTTTCAGAGTCAGAACAGAATGGTTGTACCAGATAATGAAGTAACAAGATTTCCTGAACGGTTGGCATCATTAATATTTAATAAAATTCATGTAACCTAGTTAGAATAATGATTACTTTGGCATCATTATTATTTAACAAAATTTATGTAACCAAATTAGAAGATAAATAGTTGCGTTTGTAAAATTTCCGGGATTCATTGTTATTCAACACCCGCAAATTTAGTTTAAAACCGACGGCGTTAGTCGGAGGTTTTAAATGCTTAAATTTGCGGGTGTTGAATAATAATGAAAACCAGTTGCACTCATAACGATTAGATCTTATAGTTTTCACTGTGAAATTTATGAGAGAGAAAACAGTTATATATAGAGAATACTAAACTCGGTCCCGTTTCATAACATATTTATGAAACGAGTGAATGGGTTGGTATTTAACGAGCGAAAGCGAGTTAAATACCTATACCATTCACGAGTTTCATAAATATGTTATGAAACGGGACCGAGTTTAGTATTTTATTTATTACTTGCTTAATAACATCGTAAAAAAACAAAGAAAGTCGCCAACATGACTGTCGCGGCCGGCCCGCTGACATTATGACGTCATACGTAACAATTGTGACGTCATCATTACGTCACGTCATTCGGTCAGCGTGTAATAACATTGTAGATTTATTAAACAGCGATATCTTCAACGGGAGAGTAATAAAATTCATAAACCAACAGGAACAAACCCGACTGAACAATTATCTTAAACTCGCCCAGACCATTGTGACGGTGACGCGATCATTATGACGTCATAACCGTTGGCCTTTGTGACTTTGTGCCATGGGAACGGCATTCGAAGGAAACCGGCCGCATGGCACAAAGCGGCAAATTAGGAGAAACTTAGCCAATTAAGAAAGTTTAGTTACATAAAACTAAAGCAAATAGAAAAGGATTTCTGGCATCTACGGGAATGCGCAAGTTAGAAAATTACAACAGTAAATCTGAATCGGGCACGAATATTGGGAGAATCAGAACATTTTAATGTTGAGGCGGACCAAATAATGTATCCTTTCGCGGTGATACGCCTCAGCCAATTTGCGGCTGTTCATTGCCATTTAACACTGGGAAATCCTTCAAATCAACCAATCAGAAACGAGTATTTACCGAAGTCATGTTACAATAGTTTATATTGAAAGAGCAGAGAGCCTCACAGAGGTATTCTGATGCAACAGAGTTTTATACAGACAGAAATTGAAACATTGAAATTTTTGAAAAGTCAGTTCAAAATAAAAAAAAATCTTGATATAAGACATCAAGGTGTCAGAGGTTTATGAAATTAGAGGCATCACGAATGTAATGATATATTCAGCAATGGGAGGTGACAAAACAGATACGTGTATGTAAGTACAGTGAGGAGATGGGGTTGACAGCACAAGTGCGACCAAACTCGTCTCGAGTTGTCAAAACTTTAAACGCAATGTTGCAGTAACATGTCTCGAACATCTATCTATAGGGAGGAACAGAGCTTCGTTACCAGTGTGACAGCCGATCCTGAGCTTGAACTTGGTGCCGGGGAGGTGAGGGATTTCCAGCTTGCTGATGTGGTGCTGCAGATCCAGGGCCATAGTGCAGATCTCAGCCGCGTGTCTCTGTCCGTTGCGTTTGGGCAAACCTTGATGGAATACATTTGTTTTAAGTTGAATAATAAAAAATGATGGCAATAAAAAACAAAAGGACACTTGATTTATCTTTACTTAATAGGAAGGATCAGGTTGAGTCAGTCTGAAACCAAATAAAGAAGTTGATTTCCTGTCAATGTTTTAATAATTGATAGGAAAAGGTTCAAGAAAAAAATTAAATGCTGACGGGGCACAGCTCAGCTCGTAAACCGGAGTCTCTAGTCAAGCCACTAGATCTTTGTCCACAGTTCTTTTTTTTGCTTGAAAGAGCTTAATACACTTTAAATCAAACGATTGGCTATGGAGAACCATATTCTCACCAGACACGACCATGTAAGCATCCCCGATGGTCTCCACCTTGTACACGTCGTACTGGGCGATCCTGTCGTCGAAGCAGGAGTAGAGACTATTGAGCATCTGGACCACCTGCACGGGAGAGCTGCGGGCCGAGATCTGGGTGAAGCCCTGGATGTCAGAGAAAAAGATGGTCGCCCCCGAGTAATTTTCTGCATGAACTTCTTCGTTCCGTTTTAGAATGTCAGCAACGGACTTGGGTAACATCTGATACAGTAACATGTCCGTTCTCCGCTTCTCCTTGTTCAGGGCCTTGTTCCTAAAGGAACAAATAAATAGTGTGCCATTTTTGTACCATGCAAGATGTCTTATTTACGAAATTTATCTAAAAACAATATATATATATATATTCAAATATAGAATACTTTATGGCGATTTTAACTATTTAATCCTTCAAAATTATTCGTTTTCTTAATTTTACTTTTGATCTTGTAATTTGATACACCAATTGAAGAAGAAAAGATCCATTGTTATCCTTTAAATGCGATCTTCTTTTCTATGTACTTTTATAACTGGTTAAACTATTTAGGAGACACCATTGTTATAAGTAAAGTGCGTCACCTTCCAGCTAGGGTAATGGAGTATTTTTGAATCTCGTTGGTGAGCGAATACACGGCGTATATGATGACAGGACAAAGTATGAAGACGCAGACAAACACGATGGAGATGGCCACCATCTTCTGCAGGTTGGTCGCCTGTCTCTCGTCCAACATCTGTGTGATCTCATCAGCCAACTCTTTCTGTGTCTCCAGGAGCAGATCCATGTATCGAGTCATGTTACCAAACCAGAGCTGCGCCATCTTGACAGATCCTCTTCCTGCCAAGTCGTTCCGACGAATCTCAGCTCTCATCCGGCCCAGAACACCAAGCAGCATTTGGTTTCCCTGAAATCATAGAGGATTTGTGGACTTTAGGGTTCACGTTAGTTTTATAAGAATATGGTTCTATCATTAAAAAAACGGAAGCTGTGATGAAAGGTCTGAATAGCACTATTAGCTGTGAAACAGTCCATAGACAGCGAATGTACTCATTCTAGGTTAGGAGATTTATAGTTTAACGTACGTTGATGTTCCTCTCGTATAGAGCATGAACCAAGTCCGAATATCTTCTAGCCGACAGGAAAGTAGCATTTGTCACATCCTGACTCTCGGAGAACCACAGATAGACGTCACGTGACGGGAACTTGCCCGTAGCGTAGAAGATAGTTCCTAAAGCCCGTTCGAGACCCATGTACTCCTTGGCAATGATGACTTCCTGATAGGCCACAAGACTCCGCCATATGGATCCCGACTGATCTTCCGTTACTGCGTCATACAGCCACGTGATGAAGACCCGGATGAGAGTTGTGTACATCTGAAGCTCCATGGTAACCGTCTGATTCAACGTGTCCAGTTCGTATCTGTCAAAAAGATTAGGATATATGACTATAATAAACTTGCTCAAATATGCTGTAGTGAGATATGATGGCTTTCGCCGCCTCCAAATAGGGAAAAGGGTTCTCTTAAGATGTACTGATTGTTAATATTGGTTGGAGTAAGAAATAAGGTTAGAGGTATATATACAAAATCTCTAACATTTGAGACATTTATATGCAATCTTATCACATGACAAACCTGTGACGATTGAGGTAGGAGAGAAACTTGTCCTTAGACTGGAACTCTGTGCGAGTGAGGGTAGGTCCGGTTGTCCAGAAGGTCAGTTTCTCCAGTGAGCGGTCAGTCTCCGGGTATCTCTGGAGCAACAGCGACTTCGTTTTCTCCTCTATGGAGCTCAGATACAGCGAACTCATGTCCCGCTCTTCCTGTTTTAAGATATACAGATTTTATGAGCGCTTCAGATGTTTTAAATTTTGTTTTCCACTATTCAATCTCAAAACGTTACAAAGCCAATTCAGAAAGGCATCCTAGGTAACACATGAAACACTCCGAAACATCTTAACTCACGTAAGTCCATCAGTTATAAAAGAAAGAACACTATTGTACCTGCAGGTAGTGTATAACGGCGCCCAGCTCAACACTGTAGAGAAGCGTGGCTCTGATCTTGGACGACTGCGCATAGTTGGTGAAGGTGGCGAAGAAAGTATTTCCGGTCAGTCCCGTCAACACGGCTACAGGAATCATCACTATGGAAACCATCTTGAAGAGTTGCTTCTGCTTCCCGGAAGATGTAATTGGGTTTCCTGCAGGTAATAAATGGCTTTGATGATTCCATGAACATGCAAGCGTGGGTGTTGAGAAGTCGCACATGTATTGACCAGGGACAAAGACATTCAATCTAGATGGATTCGAACTGAGATAATCTGATGATGAATTCGAACTGAGATAATCTGATGATGGATTCGAACTGAGATAATCTGATGATGGATTCCAACTGAGATAATCTGATGATGGATTGGAACTGGCATAATCTGATGATGGATTCGTACTGAGATAATCTGATGATGGATTCGAATAGATATGATCTGATGATGGATTCGAACTAGAATTATCTGATGATGGATTGGAACTGATATGAACTGAACGGGGTTGCACGTACCTCTACAGAAGTTGGCGATGTTGTTGCGACGCGGCTCGGCCTGCAGCATGTCCCTGATGGCGAGGTCAAGCTGGGACGGGGTCAGGGACGACGTTCCCGACCTCATCGACGTCTGGCTTCGTCTCATCTCCACGCCCGGGTCGATCTGGGACCGCTTCTTCAGGAGCCACGACATGGTGTGCTAGTTGGTGACCTTGATGGTGACCTTGTTGGGCTTGGTGGTGGCCTCTCTGTTCTCCTATGATGACAAGTCTGGAAGAAGCACGATGAGTCTTCATGCGGCTCTCGTCGTAAGCTTTCGTTATTTATAAATCACATCTTATTATATCTGATATAAACTTATCTTGTTTTAGTCGCACCAATTTCAGCAACATTCGTTCAACTTAACTTCCTTGAGAGACATTTTAGCCTTTGGAATGACTATAATGAAAAATAATATATAATGGATGACAACTTCTCTGTTCATTGTATGCGCATTTCGACGCAGGTTAACTCAACTTGCCAGGACAGCATTATAACGCGACAGAGAGTGATAAGTACTGATAAGTATGGAAGATAATGTAGTAAACGATGTTTTCTATATTATTCAGTTTCAAAGATACATCATTTGTCGATGCGTCACTGCTATGGGATCTCGGGTAAATGAAAAAACCAAAAGTATTGTATTCTGCCATGATCCAAACTCATTAAAATCATTATGTGAAGAGTCGGGAAATCTTTTCGTGAATAAACATTCATGAAAAGAAATTGCGTGAAAATACAAATGTACACTTCAGTATTTTTAGAAATCTAATCTATGTGATCAAATGAATTGCCCAATACATACTGAAGGGAAGAAGTATAAGATTTGTTTTTATATTACGAAAGGTATTTTCGCCATATTTGAAAATGAAAATTGTCATCTATTGTTCTCCCTGAGATTGCCAACAGATCTACCTTATCAATATGAAAGTGAAAATTGCCAAAATATCTAAAAGAAGACTTTAAGAGTGGTTACTAATCTACCACTGTCCAGAAGACCAATCTTTTTTAAAAAACATTGTCCGTTATTTGAAAAAGACAATTGCAATATTATCAATCTATCACTGTCTAATTTGAAAACTGCCTAAAGATGATGATTTCTTATCTATCACTATATAGAAAACGTTCCCTGTAACAGAAATATATGATAAAATATCTGAATAAATTAATATTTAACCGCAGTTTTGTAATTTATCACAATAAAGAAGACATTTCAGTTTTAAAATAATAGATGAGAAAACATAAAATATCAACCAAAATATTTCTCATCCATCAATACTCAGAATATTTAACCTTTTGTAAAACATATGAAAACATATATAAAAATAAATTAAAATCTTACACTTTTTACAAGGCTTACCCTTTTACAAAGAATATGTGAGACTTGTAAAAATTAGAATATTTCGAATCTATTAAAACATTTTAAAGACTAATCCTTTTACAAAACATATGAGAAGCTATTTTTTTAAATCAGTCATTAAAATTTCTAATCTATTACAATTCAGAAGACGCTCCCTTCTGTAAAGAATGTGAGAAATTATCTGAAAATTTCAATCAGAATCTTTCTAATCTATTACGGCCTAGAAGACCGACGTTTATAAAAATGACACGAAAATGTCTAAATTAATCAATCAGAATAGTTCTAGTCAATCATTATTTGGAAGACTTAACCTTTTAACAAAAAAATGTAAGAAACTTTGTGAGTAAATCTACCAAAACAGTTTTTACAAAAGTCCTAACACAATATCTAAATAAATCAATCAGTCTATCACTATTAAGAAGAGTTACCCTTTTTCAAAAAAAATATGGAAACTTCTATACGAGTATTTCTAGACTACCACTGCAAAGAATATCTAAATAAATCAATCAGTCTATCACTATTATGAATAGTTACCCTTTTACAAAAAAAAATGAGAAACTTCTATACGAATATCCCTAGACTTCCACTGCCTAGAAGACGTACCTTATGCCCAGCCCTGTTCGTGTAAGACCACCGTGCACACACTCCTGGCGTCTTCTGACTACGATGAACTGTGCTGTCCCGGAGTCTTCTAACCACACTGCGCTGTCCCGGAGAGATGATGGAGATGAGTGGACGGTCACGGGACCATAGGCTCTGATTAGCCTTTCATTAACTCACATCGTGACGCTAGCTAGTTCAGTCTGCTGGTTCAGAGACAAAACGTTTTGTTTTATTTGTTTGGTGTATTCCATATATTAGTTGGTGTATCTGAAATGTTGTGTGGTTGGTGTGTTCGATATGTTGTTTGGTTGGTGTATTCGATTTGTTGTTTGTTTTTTTTATTCGGTATGTTGTGTCGTTGGTGTATTCCATATGTTGTTTGGTTGGTGTATTCGATATGTTGTTTGGTTGGTGTATTCGATATGTTGTTTGGTTGGTGTATTCGATATGTTGTGTGGTTGGTGTATTCGATATGTTGTTTGGTTGGTGTATTCAGTATATATGTTGTGTGGTTGGTGTATTCGATATGTTGTGTGGTTGGTGTATTCGATTTGTTGTGTGGTTGGTGTATTCGATATGTTGTGTGGTTGGTGTGTTCGATATGTTGTTTGGTTGGTGTATTCAGTATATATGTTGTGTGGTTGGTGTATTCGATATGTTGTGTGGTTGGTGTATTCGATTTGTTGTGTGGTTGGTGTATTCGATATGTTGTGTGGTTGGTGTATTCGATATGTTGTGTGGTTGGTGTATTCGATATGTTGTTTGGTTGGTGTATTCGATATGTTGTTTGGTTGGTGTATTCGATATGTTGTGTGGTTGGTGTATTCGATATGTTGTTTGGTTGGTGTATTCGATTTGTTGTTTGGTTGGTGTATTCGATTTGTTGTGTGGTTGGTGTATTCGATATGTTGTGTGGTTGGTGTATTCGATATGTTGTTTGGTTGGTGTATTCAGTATATATGTTGTGTGGTTGGTGTATTCGATATGTTGTGTGGTTGGTGTATTCAGTATATATGTTGTGTGGTTGGTGTATTCGATATGTTGTTTGGTTGGTGTATTCGATATGTTGTGTGGTTGGTGTATTCGATATGTTGTGTGGTTGGTGTATTCAGTATATATGTTGTGTGGTTGGTGTATTCGATTTGTTGTGTGGTTGGTGTATTCGATATGTTGTGTGGTTGGTGTATTCGATATGTTGTTTGGTTGGTCTATTCAGTATATATGTTGTGTGGTTGGTGTATTCGATATGTTGTGTGGTTGGTGTATTCGATATGTTGTGTGGTTGGTGTATTCGATATGTTGTTTGGTTGGTGTATTCAGTATATATGTTGTGTGGTTGGTGTATTCGATTTGTTGTGTGGTTGGTGTATTCGATATGTTGTTTGGTTGGTGTATTCAGTATATATGTTGTGTGGTTGGTGTATTCGATTTGTTGTTTGGTTGGTGTATTCGATATGTTGTGTGGTTGGTGTATTCGATATGTTGTTTGGTTGGTGTATTCGATATGTTGTGTGGTTGGTGTATTCGATATGTTGTTTGGTTGGTGTATTCAGTATATATGTTGTGTGGTTGGTGTATTCGATATGTTGTTTGGTTGGTGTATTCGATATGTTGTTTGGTTGGTGTATTCGATTTGTTGTGTGGTTGGTGTATTCGATTTGTTGTGTGGTTGGTGTATTCGATATGTTGTTTGGTCGGTGTATTCGATTTGTTGTGTGGTTGGTGTATTCGATTTGTTGTGTGGTTGGTGTATTCGATATGTTGTTTGGTTGGTGTATTCGATTTGTTGTATGGTTGGTGTATTCGATATGTTGTTTGGTTGGTGTATTCGATTTGTTGTGTGGTTGGTGTATTCGATTTGTTGTGTGGTTGGTGTATTCGATATGTTGTTTGGTTGGTGTATTCAGTATATATGTTGTGTGGTTGGTGTATTCGATTTGTTGTGTGGTTGGTGTATTCGATATGTTGTTTGGTTGGTGTATTCAGTATATATGTTGTTTGGTTGGTGTATTCGATTTGTTGTGTGGTTGGTGTATTCGATATGTTGTTTGGTTGGTGTATTCAGTATATATGTTGTGTGGTTGGTGTATTCGATTTGTTGTGTGGTTGGTGTATTCGATATGTTGTTTGGTTGGTGTATTCAGTATATATGTTGTGTGGTTGGTGTATTCGATTTGTTGTTTGGTTGGTGTATTCGATATGTTGTGTGGTTGGTGTATTCGATATGTTGTTTGGTTGGTGTATTCGATATGTTGTGTGGTTGGTGTATTCGATATGTTGTTTGGTTGGTGTATTCAGTATATATGTTGTGTGGTTGGTGTATTCGATATGTTGTTTGGTTGGTGTATTCGATATGTTGTTTGGTTGGTGTATTCGATTTGTTGTGTGGTTGGTGTATTCGATTTGTTGTGTGGTTGGTGTATTCGATATGTTGTGTGGTTGGTGTATTCAGTATATATGTTGTGTGGTTGGTGTATTCGATATGTTGTGTGGTTGGTGTATTCGATATGTTGTGTGGTTGGTGTATTCGATATGTTGTGTGGTTGGTGTATTCGATATGTTGTGTGGTTGGTGTATTCGATATGTTGTGTGGTTGGTGTATTCGATATGTTGTTTGGTTGGTGTATTCGATATGTTGTGTGGTTGGTGTATTCGATATGTTGTGTGGTTGGTGTATTCGATATGTTGTGTGGTTGGTGTATTCGATATGTTGTGTGGTTGGTGTATTCGATATGTTGTGTGGTTGGTGTATTCGATGTGTTGTTTGGTTGGTGTATTCGATATGTTGTTTGGTCGGTGTATTCGATTTGTTGTGTGGTTGGTGTATTCGATATGTTGTGTGGTTGGTGTATTCAGTATATATGTTGTTTGGTTGGTGTATTCGATATGTTGTGTGGTTGGTGTATTCGATATGTTGTTTGGTTGGTGTATTCAGTATATATGTTGTGTGGTTGGTGTATTCGATATGTTGTTTGGTTGGTGTATTCGATATGTTGTTTGGTTGGTGTATTCGATTTGTTGTGTGGTTGGTGTATTCGATATGTTGTGTGGTTGGTGTATTCAGTATATATGTTGTGTGGTTGGTGTATTCGATATGTTGTGTGGTTGGTGTATTCAGTATATATGTTGTTTGGTTGGTGTATTCGATCTGTTGTGTGGTTGGTGTATTCGATATGTTGTTTGGTTGGTGTATTCGATATGTTGTTTGGTTGGTGTATTCAGTATATATGTTGTGTGGTTGGTGTATTCGATATGTTGTTTGGTTGGTGTATTCGATATGTTGTTTGGTTGGTGTATTCGATTTGTTGTGTGGTTGGTGTATTCGATATGTTGTGTGGTTGGTGTATTCAGTATATATGTTGTGTGGTTGGTGTATTCGATATGTTGTTTGGTTGGTGTATTCGATATGTTGTTTGGTTGGTGTATTCAGTATATATGTTGTGTGGTTGGTGTATTCGATATGTTGTTTGGTTGGTGTATTCGATTTGTTGTGTGGTTGGTGTATTCGATATGTTGTGTGGTTGGTGTATTCAGTATATATGTTGTGTGGTTGGTGTATTCGATATGTTGTTTGGTTGGTGTATTCGATTTGTTGTTTGGTTGGTGTATTCGATATGTTGTGTGGTTGGTGTATTCAGTATATATGTTGTGTGGTTGGTGTATTCGATATGTTGTGTGGTTGGTGTATTCAGTATATATGTTGTTTGGTTGGTGTATTCGATATGTTGTGTGGTTGGTGTATTCGATATGTTGTTTGGTTGGTGTATTCGATATGTTGTTTGGTTGGTGTATTCAGTATATATGTTGTGTGGTTGGTGTATTCGATATGTTGTTTCGTTGGTGTATTCGATTTGTTGTGTGGTTGGTGTATTCGATATGTTGTGTGGTTGGTGTATTCAGTATATATGTTGTGTGGTTGGTGTATTCGATATGTTGTGTGGTTGGTGTATTCGATATGTTGTGTGGTTGGTGTATTCGATATGTTGTGTGGTTGGTGTATTCGATATGTTGTGTGGTTGGTGTATTCGATATGTTGTGTGGTTGGTGTATTCGATATGTTGTTTGGTTGGTGTATTCGATATGTTGTTTGGTCGGTGTATTCGATTTGTTGTGTGGTTGGTGTATTCGATATGTTGTGTGGTTGGTGTATTCAGTATATATGTTGTTTGGTTGGTGTATTCGATATGTTGTGTGGTTGGTGTATTCGATATGTTGTTTGGTTGGTGTATTCAGTATATATGTTGTGTGGTTGGTGTATTCGATATGTTGTTTGGTTGGTGTATTCGATATGTTGTTTGGTTGGTGTATTCGATTTGTTGTGTGGTTGGTGTATTCGATATGTTGTGTGGTTGGTGTATTCAGTATATATGTTGTGTGGTTGGTGTATTCGATATGTTGTTTGGTTGGTGTATTCGATATGTTGTGTGGTTGGTGTATTCAGTATATATGTTGTGTGGTTGGTGTATTCGATATGTTGTTTGGTTGGTGTATTCGATATGTTGTGTGGTTGGTGTATTCAGTATATATGTTGTTTGGTTGGTGTATTCGATATGTTGTGTGGTTGGTGTATTCGATATGTTGTTTGGTTGGTGTATTCGATATGTTGTTTGGTTGGTGTATTCAGTATATATGTTGTGTGGTTGGTGTATTCGATATGTTGTTTGGTTGGTGTATTCGATATGTTGTTTGGTTGGTGTATTCGATTTGTTGTGTGGTTGGTGTATTCGATATGTTGTGTGGTTGGTGTATTCAGTATATATGTTGTGTGGTTGGTGTATTCGATATGTTGTTTGGTTGGTGTATTCAGTATATATGTTGTTTGGTTGGTGTATTCAGTATATATGTTGTTTGGTTGGTGTATTCGATATGTTGTGTGGTTGGTGTATTCGATATGTTGTTTGGTTGGTGTATTCGATATGTTGTGTGGTTGGTGTATTCAGTATATATGTTGTTTGGTTGGTGTATTCGATATGTTGTGTGGTTGGTGTATTCGATATGTTGTTTGGTTGGTGTATTCGATATGTTGTTTGGTTGGTGTATTCAGTATATATGTTGTGTGGTTGGTGTATTCGATATGTTGTGTGGTTGGTGTATTCAGTATATATGTTGTTTGGTTGGTGTATTCGATATGTTGTGTGGTTGGTGTATTCGATATGTTGTTTGGTTGGTGTATTCGATATGTTGTTTGGTTGGTGTATTCAGTATATATGTTGTGTGGTTGGTGTATTCGATATGTTGTTTGGTTGGTGTATTCGATATGTTGTTTGGTTGGTGTATTCGATTTGTTGTGTGGTTGGTGTATTCGATATGTTGTGTGGTTGGTGTATTCAGTATATATGTTGTGTGGTTGGTGTATTCGATATGTTGTTTGGTTGGTGTATTCAGTATATATGTTGTGTGGTTGGTGTATTCGATATGTTGTTTGGTTGGTGTATTCGATATGTTGTGTGGTTGGTGTATTCGATATGTTGTGTGGTTGGTGTATTCGATATGTTGTGTGGTTGGTGTATTCGATATGTTGTGTGGTTGGTGTATTCGATATGTTGTATGGTTGGTGTATTCGATATGTTGTTTGGTCGGTGTATTCGATTTGTTGTGTGGTTGGTGTATTCGATTTGTTGTGTGGTTGGTGTATTCGATATGTTGTTTGGTTGGTGTATTCAGTATACATGTTGTGTGGTTGGTGTATTCGATTTGTTGTATGGTTGGTGTATTCGATATGTTGTTTGGTTGGTGTATTCGATATGTTGTGTGGTTGGTGTATTCGATATGTTGTGTGGTTGGTGTATTCGATATGTTGTGTGGTTGGTGTATTCGATATGTTGTGTGGTTGGTGTATTCGATATGTTGTTTGGTTGGTGTATTCGATATGTTGTTTGGTCGGTGTATTCGATTTGTTGTGTGGTTGGTGTATTCGATATGTTGTGTGGTTGGTGTATTCAGTATATATGTTGTTTGGTTGGTGTATTCGATATGTTGTGTGGTTGGTGTATTCGATATGTTGTTTGGTTGGTGTATTCAGTATATATGTTGTGTGGTTGGTGTATTCGATATGTTGTTTGGTTGGTGTATTCGATATGTTGTTTGGTTGGTGTATTCGATTTGTTGTGTGGTTGGTGTATTCGATATGTTGTGTGGTTGGTGTATTCAGTATATATGTTGTGTGGTTGGTGTATTCGATATGTTGTTTGGTTGGTGTATTCGATATGTTGTGTGGTTGGTGTATTCAGTATATATGTTGTGTGGTTGGTGTATTCGATATGTTGTTTGGTTGGTGTATTCGATATGTTGTGTGGTTGGTGTATTCAGTATATATGTTGTTTGGTTGGTGTATTCGATATGTTTCGTGGTTGGTGTATTCGATATGTTGTTTGGTTGGTGTATTCGATATGTTGTTTGGTTGGTGTATTCAGTATATATGTTGTGTGGTTGGTGTATTCGATATGTTGTTTGGTTGGTGTATTCGATATGTTGTTTGGTTGGTGTATTCGATTTGTTGTGTGGTTGGTGTATTCGATATGTTGTGTGGTTGGTGTATTCAGTATATATGTTGTGTGGTTGGTGTATTCGATATGTTGTGTGGTTGGTGTATTCGATATGTTGTTTGGTTGGTGTATTCAGTATATATGTTGTTTGGTTGGTGTATTCAGTATATATGTTGTGTGGTTGGTGTATTCGATATGTTGTGTGGTTGGTGTATTCGATATGTTGTTTGGTTGGTGTATTCGATATGTTGTTTGGTTGGTGTATTCAGTATATATGTTGTTTGGTTGGTGTATTCAGTATATATGTTGTGTGGTTGGTGTATTCGATATGTTGTGTGGTTGGTGTATTCGATATGTTGTTTGGTTGGTGTATTCAGTATATATGTTGTTTGGTTGGTGTATTCAGTATATATGTTGTTTGGTTGGTGTATTCGATATGTTGTGTGGTTGGTGTATTCGATATGTTGTTTGGTTGGTGTATTCGATATGTTGTGTGGTTGGTGTATTCAGTATATATGTTGTTTGGTTGGTGTATTCGATATGTTGTGTGGTTGGTGTATTCGATATGTTGTTTGGTTGGTGTATTCGATCTGTTGTTTGGTTGGTGTATTCAGTATATATGTTGTGTGGTTGGTGTATTCGATATGTTGTGTGGTTGGTGTATTCAGTATATATGTTGTTTGGTTGGTGTATTCGATATGTTGTGTGGTTGGTGTATTCGATATGTTGTTTGGTTGGTGTATTCGATATGTTGTTTGGTTGGTGTATTCAGTATATATGTTGTGTGGTTGGTGTATTCGATATGTTGTTTGGTTGGTGTATTCGATATGTTGTTTGGTTGGTGTATTCGATTTGTTGTGTGGTTGGTGTATTCGATGTGTTGTGTGGTTGGTGTATTCAGTATATATGTTGTGTGGTTGGTGTATTCGATATGTTGTTTGGTTGGTGTATTCAGTATATATGTTGTGTGGTTGGTGTATTCGATATGTTGTTTGGTTGGTGTATTCGATATGTTGTGTGGTTGGTGTATTCGATATGTTGTGTGGTTGGTGTATTCGATATGTTGTGTGGTTGGTGTATTCGATATGTTGTGTGGTTGGTGTATTCGATATGTTGTTTGGTTGGTGTATTCGATATGTTGTTTGGTCGGTGTATTCGATTTGTTGTGTGGTTGGTGTATTCGATTTGTTGTGTGGTTGGTGTATTCGATATGTTGTTTGGTTGGTGTATTCAGTATACATGTTGTGTGGTTGGTGTATTCGATTTGTTGTATGGTTGGTGTATTCGATATGTTGTTTGGTTGGTGTATTCAGTATATATGTTGTTTGGTTGGTGTATTCGATATGTTTTTGGTTGATGTGTAAGATATGTTGTTAGTAACTAGTCCGCCATGAAAGGCATTACTTGATATTGTGCTTGTAAAATCAACGTCTAACAAAATACTGTATTGTGGTTATTAAACTTTCTCCCTTTATTCTTCAGTGCAATTTGAGATTTAATAAAAAAAATGGATTAAACAATTATATAAATATATATATTTTATTTTCGATATTGGTTTAAACCCTTCTCTATTTTTGTCGATTCAGAGATATAAAACCAAAAGTTTTTTTATTGCTGACATGATACCTTCAATATTTATGGTGTCTGAAGGAAGGTGGAAGTCACACTTCTAAAAATGCATAGTTTTCAAAACAGAAATTTTAATTGAAAGTAAGAGAAACCAAGGATTTCTGGCAACAATTGAAAAAATATCGGCGTGACTCATAATAAATTGCAATTGGGCATATATGATGCAGATTTATTGATTTTGCGCAGTTTTGCTAATTTCTTTTCTCATACTAAATGCTTCAACATACATCACAAAATTCAATATCATCTACTATTTGCGAGTTAGTATATAACAAAGAAGTTGTAGAAATAAGTTATCACACGGGACTCATTGGTTTAGATCAATTTAAGAAAAAGAGGAAAATCATTAGTTGCATTCAGTCGTCACAACGCTCTGTTTTACACAATGTCTTTGATTTATATTTACCAAACAACGATGGTTGAGTCACTTCGTTTCTTTATCTTTTCTTGACCCTTTGATATGTACTTAAATTCATTATCTTAAGAAAATCAGTTCGGAAAGATTCAATTTATGAAATTACTTAATAAAATAAGGAAGAGGATGATATGGACGACAACTTCTTTATTCGCCCAGTTGTCTTCCATATAATCCTCTTCCTTATTGTATTCCCATTTTCTAAAATGCATTTTAAAAAACTTAATAAAAATCAAATACATTTTTGTATTTACTTCAAACAATTTAAAAGTATAAGATGGTTATCAATGAAGTTAAACGTTTTGACCACTACATGCGCCTGAGCCTCTTTCAGCCTAGGATCGATGACAATATCGACAAGGTATCACTAACGATATCAGTGATGAGTGGTCATGTCTGAGCGAGGGACACGATGTGTTTAACTCTCCAACTAACGATCATGTCACGTCTCCTCTCGTGTCGTGCATCTCTACCTGTAGGGTCTTGTCTTGTTAGACATAAACAATCCTTGCAGTGATAGACAGATAGAAAGAGTGACATATCGTTTTATTTTCTCCAAAATATAATATATTTCAAATCACATTTTACATGTAGGAAAAAGTGATGAGATTACGCGAGATTTTTACATCCAAAATAAAAATAAATAAAAACTGTTGTATCGCTTTCTCATATTAACGCATAAACATCAATTAGTTACAATTTAAAATTTCATTTTTCAATGTTATTCTCGGCAACGGGAAACGATTTTCATTTTTACCCCTGTCAACAGAGACATGCTTGATGCGTGGGTTTGAAACGAGCGGAAACTAGAAACAAATTGCATTTCTCCAGGCCTTATTGGGAAAGGAATTGAGTTTGACAGACAGTATAGATCTGATGTTAACATTACTTTATCCCCTTCTGTAAAGTCTAAACTTTCCCAAAAACCTGGTACAGAGACTCTTATTCATCTGCGTCATATTAAAATTTTTTAATAAAATGGCATAGTGATGATATCAATTATTTCAACTATATTATTCAAGATATAACAACATGTTTTACACTATCACATGCAACTATTCTACTCAAATCACCAGGACCACAATGTTTGGGGTTTTTAATTATCGGTTGAATTACGTGGCTTGACGGAGGAGGGGAGAATGATAAAAAAGTGCGTGTTTAGATTTCACTCGGAATTTGATTTGGTAACATTGTTTAGTCAAGATACTCTGTGAATGTTCAAAAAAGAACATTATCAAATTTTAACTTTTCCTTATAGTTCAGTATTATTGTTAAATTTTTATTGAAAAAGGTTTAACTTATCAAATTGAAAACTGTGCTGATGAATTTTAATGAATGATGATTTTTACAGGATTTGAGGGTGATTTTATTTTCGTCAGCACTTCAACACGATGTGTTTTACTCCATGTTATTTAGCATTGATAGTGGGCTAGAACTTGAATTGGCGGTCACTATGTTTACAGTCTGGCCCGGCCAGGAGGAGAAAGAGATTAATTGATCACAAAAACAAATATGTCTCTGGTTATTATTTGTCGAAATTTCCGGAAATAGGCTTCAAGTCATGAGTAAAATAGTGTTATGAACACATATTGTTTATAAAATAAAAAACACTAGATACTGGGGCAGTAGCACGTTTTTCCATAATTTTGTATTTCAAAATCTTCACTGATAATTGTATGTTATTGCTAAATATATTATTTTGATTGTGTAATAAATCTCATTACACAAACCAATCAGCCATAGTCAGGCGACAAAGTATGAAGTTTCACAATAATTGTTTTTGTGAACACCTTTAATTTATTTTCTGTAAGAAAAGGGAATCGCATGGCTAAACTTTACATTATATATTTGAATTATCACTTCTCCATTTAGTTAAAATACATTGTCTTTCAGTTGGAACCATTTATTTTCATATTCCTGACATCACCTTATATTTCCCCTAAAAACGTGCTACTGTCCCTTTAAGAGGTGAATTGAGATGAAAACTTATTATACACAGTCAATTATTGTTCAAATCCTGATCTTTAGCTCTGGAGACTGTATATGGTCTGGTGCATCGAATATAATAGACTTTCTGTCTTGTTTTGTCTTGTATAAATCCACCCATCTGTGTAAGTTTGACTTTTTTTAAACCAGTACAAGTTTTAGTCATTAAACTAGGATAGGATAATCAAACGGGAAACTCATCTTACCTGTAAATTCAGAACTGTAAATTCATATGCTAGAAGTAAATTAATGGTTGCATTCTCCTTTCATTGAAGTTCATTTTCCCGTGACTGACGATTTATAGTTGGAGTTTTTAATGGCAACTATGATGCCGATTTTTAAAAATAATTTATAATGCACGTAACCAAGGTAACTGTCGCCGTTTGAGGTTGTTGTCAGAAACCAAACTGTAATTGACGTAATAGTCAACCCTTTTGTTTCAATGTAATTCATTTTTGGTAGGTCGTTGACGAGAGTCATATACATTTACATTTCAAACATATTTCAATGCTATACTTACAATGGTAACATTTACAATAATGATTGTCTTTTTTAGGCACACATTTACATAGGTTTATAATCAGTGTGTCTACAACCACGAGGCCATAAACTACATCATATTAGGAAAGTTTCAAGAGAAATAAAACACGTAATACTTGGTTAACAATGAGAATAGTTTGTTGGTTCTTTAGATGTAAAGGTGGCTTTCACATTCGATTTCATTTTAAGGTTTTCAATTTCAAACTAAAGGTTTCTGATTATTTGGTAACAACGAAGTATGTTACTAGTACAACATTTTGTTGTATAAACCATTGTAACAGGGGTTGTCAAGGTTGTATGCAATATGTTGATACGGCCGACGTCTTATTTTCTATGGAGGTAATGCAACGCAATGCAGTTTAAAGCAAATGGAATTTATAATCAACCACCTCATGTGTTATTACGTAATTCGTGATATAAAGATATAAAACAAAGAAAAAGAAAACCACAAAAAGAAGAATATATATCTAAATACATAACGTGTTACACGATATCGGTAACTGAGCAACCAGTAAAACTGAGAAATACTGCATGTTTGTTGTCAAGTCAGGTTGTGTTGTTGACACCTGCACCCCGTCACTGGTCAAGTCATCAAGACGGGCTCTTCATACCATACAGCCAGGGCAGCGCTGCGGATATTCAGAATTTGGTAAAGGTACTGTACCTCTCTATCCCGTGTTTGATTGATCTGAAATATTAAATGATACAAAATTGTCTTGAATAATAAGTTAAATTCATATCGTTATATCAAACGTTATTGGGAATGGTCGTTAGTGGTGTATAAAGCGTGTTCTGTTTTCGTACTTGACGATGAAGTTCGAGGAAATTGTTTTTGTTTATGTTGATTTTTTTATGTACATAATTACATATCACTCATAGTAACCGACATTAAGTAGGCCTATCAAGCATATGGTGAAAACTTTATGAACTTTAATAAAGGAATAATGCCTTTAACCATCACGTCTTTTACACTTTTTAAATATAAGTTACATTCTAATATTTTAACTTATTTGAAATTAAAACGTGAAATGATTGTATTAAGAGATGAAACGTTTTTCATGAATTTACGAGGCCGTTCAATAATGCAGCATCATTTACCGTTTCTATTGTTAGTGATATAACCTTTCCTCACTTTTATCAACGAATAACCCAATCGCGTTGAAGGTTTTAGTTCCATTATGGTACTTTAGAGCGCAGTGTAGGAGAAGTACGTTTCTAAATATGATATATTTTGTACAATGCACGAATCACTTCATGTATAATGAACGTATAACGTTAACATTCTTGATGATTATATTTTCAATTTTGAATTGAACCCTGAAAGTTATCATCATAGATATGGTCACATGTCGAAATATTTCATTGCTGTTATGTTTAAAGTAACCCTATGATTTTATGAACTGTTCTTCGTGTCAAACAACGTCAAAAATGTTAAACAGAAGCTGTATGCCAGCTTAACTTTTATTACTTTATATGTACGCTTGATTATGTTATCAACTACTCTTCTAATGCTGATTTTATATCATTCGTTGATATTGTAGGTGAGAACATTTCTAAGTTTTTGGAAGAAAGTTTCACTGTATACATGTTAATTTGATTTGGATAAACCGGACGACTATCAAGACGATTTTCAGGTGTAACCAAACCGTCTGGATAAACGAGGCTCGACTTTGTTAGAGACACTTTGACAGTCTTCTCTCCCTGTAGCTACATGTATTATGATTGATAATTAGTATCCTATCTAATTAGTTCTTCTCGTCATTATGTGTGATAGAAACAAAACACATATAAACTAAGTGCTTGATGAACTATTTACAATTACCTTGAAATGATATCAGATATTTTCACAGAGTTTGTTAGTATATTGAAATGATTCATTCCTTCGAAATATTCAAGAAAGTTTGACTAAAAAGGTGATGGTAAGATTTTACATAAAAAACTATTCATGCGTTGAGGTGTGAAAAACAGCACGTGCGTTGCTAGTTGACTTTCACACGCCAGTAATGTTTTCTCACGTATGCTATGGATCCGACTGGATCTTGTAATTTACACCCTATTTCTGCATCAAACATTCAATTTTTTTTTAAAAACGTTGGATATATAATAATTGATGTACTACAGCTAAAGCTGTAGTGGTACATGCAGGGTTTATGGTTTTCATATTGGTCTTAGGGTTCACAAGTTTTCTTAATTTTACTTGCAGACTTATTGGTTGACAGAACTTCTTTACATACTCTCATTCAAGTTCTTTTAAAACGTTGGATATATATATATATACACATACATATATGTATAACAACGAACAGCCAGCTGTTTCGGTCTTTCGGACCTCATCAGCATGGTGTGTGTGGAACATGGTTGAACTTTCAGCAATGCAACGTTATCAACGAGGCAAAGCAGTTTAAGAAAGTTCAACTCATTTGCATAGAGTGCTCAAACCGCATTTCTACAGTGGGCTATATATATATAGAAAACTAAACGACGTCCCGATTGATATCATTGTTATGAAACGAGTGAATGATTTGGTATTTTAGGAGCGAAAGCGAGTTAACAACCTATACCATTCACGTGTTTCATTGAACTAGACAGAGTTTAGTATCTGATTTGTTATTGATTCAAATACATCGTCGAAAACATAAAGAAATTCGCCGACATGACTGTATATGTCTATTTTATAAATATGCAAGTCTCTCATAACTCTTTTAGAGTAGCACATATATAGTTTATAAAGAAAATGTTTTATGTAAATTTACAGTTTATATGTGGTGAGACTTTAATAAACTATCTGTCTGTCTGTCTGACTATCGCGGCCGGCCCGCTGACATTGTGATTACGTCACGTAATTCGGTAAGCGCGCGATGTTAAGCCACATATGTGTAATAACATGGTAGATTTAATAAACAGCGATATGTTCAACGGGAGAGTAAAATAATTGAAGTACAACTTTTACTATATATTTTCCTAGATGTTTATTTTGTAGAAGAGTGGGGAAGAGGAACAATAATTAATCAACACATAAACGCCGTCGCTTTTAAACTAAAAGTGCGCATGTTGAACAGCAACGAACTCTTACAACCGCAACTTTGTATTGTCTAAATTACGTTTAACTTTAAAGAAAATCCTTTTGGGCAACACGCGCGACAACTAAAACAAATAAAGGCAAAGCTTAGGTAGGACACTATTAAAAAGTCAGATAAGCCACAATATGAATAACATATGAGTATATTTTCCCTCTTCCTTACCATTTCACATATTTTAATGATCCTTGGAAATAATCATACCTCCCTGCTCGGAATTACGGATGATCTGTACCTCGTAATTTGCTAAAGCTCGAAGTTTACTACACATGTCAATTAGGTACAAATTATCCGATATTTTCCCAGTGTATAAGATTCAGAGACTCTCTTTGCTACGTAACAGGCAGTACAAGGTCCAGAGTAAGAAGTGAAAACATTTCTACATTTATATTTTCTTTTTTTTCAAAATATGTCTGCAAACTTAAAGAATTCCAACGAAAAAAAATATTTTCGAAATAAAAACCCAACGATTGATAACACAATATAAATCTAACGAAAACAAACTTAAATTGAAAGGCAGTGCAGGTCCGGACGAACGTCTGAAAGCGAAAGTACATTTTCTATTTTCTTTTTCCTCAGACTCTGCATATTCAGAATGAACCAGAAAAAATACTACATAACTGACAGCAAATGACATATCTTACTCTTGAAACATAAAATTTGTTACTTATGAGGCAGTGAAAGGTCAACACGAACATCTGAAAGCAAAAGTACATGCTCTACTTTCTTTTTCCTCAGACTCTGCATGTTCAGAATGAACCAGGGCTCGTCCAGAAGCGTGTCGACCACCGACAGTCTCAACAGCCAGGAGATCATCGATGTTATGCACCCACAGACCGGCAAGACGGAGCTCTTGTGTGAGTATATGTAATAGATAAAGATACAACTTATAGTTATTATTCATGGTTAAAGATACTGATGAATATTACATGTATCAAAACACGAGCATATAAATACACCAGTGTTTCTCGATTAAGAAATGAATTCACATTGTTTTTTAATTACACGGCGACGTAGACGCGTCTTATAATAAACTACTCATCGAACAGGTACATAATTTGAGACTGTTGTATTAGAATAAGGTCAAACTGGAATTTTTGTTTGGTTTCACTTCAAGAGAGATTTTCAAAACGTAATATGCTCTATAGCTTTGCAGTAAAGTTGTTGATGTTGTCGGTAGCGCTTTGAGCATATATTAGTACATATAAAAGGCGCCAAATGAAAAAGCACATTATCCACAGTATTAGCATAATGATCCTGTAGGTAGCATATATTACAACATTATCCACAATATTATCATGATCATATTTCCAGTGGGGATATGTCGAGGGGAGCCCCTGACCGACTCCGGTAAGCGACTCCAGCTGCTGAAGATCCTCGCCCTGACTCTGCTGCCCATCCTGGGACTCTGGGCATTCACTGTGTACAGTCTCTCGGACAGCATTCAGGGCAAGGCGGACATCGAACAGGTGCGTGACGGGAATGTTGAGTTGAAAATGTTAACATATTTGTGTATACACAGTGACGTCAATCACATAGCAAACAGGGCAAGGCGGACATCGAACAGGTGCTTGCAGAGGATGTTGAACTAGAAAATTATGATAATTGTTGTAAATGCAGACATCGAAGTCAAGAAGAATATATTCAATCGAAATAATTGATTACTTTTGTGTTATTTTAACGATGTATATAAGCAGTATTAGGCATATAAACATACTTTCAATCATCTTACACATATTTGTGTGATGTACTAAAAAAAACTATGACGTAATATTTTTGAATTGGCATCCATGAGAAAGTTTATTGTTTCGGTATCATAACTTTAATATTGATACACGAGTTTCTGCTCACCTCTCATAACATAAAACAAAGTGAAGAAATAAATATTATCACAATAAAGTATTTGTCATAAAAAATATGTCACTGTCTAAGCTTTTATGCATTCACATTTGATGAAAAGACAGCGTCCCTAATCGTGGAAATATGCGTGGATGTAAAGGTATAATGATGTTTGACTTCCAGACCCAATACGCTGTAAAGTTCAGTGTTGAGATCGGGAAGTTTCTGGACCGGATCCAGCGAGAGCGAGACATGTCCGTCCTGTACCTCAGCATCCTCGGGCCAGAGACCAAGACCTTCCTCATGAACGAATACCTCCTCACAGACCAAGCTCTCGATCAGCTCTCTGATTGGCCAGTCCGGAATGACGTCAACTCCATGTTCCACTCCAAGAGAGCCTTCCACAACTTCCTGAAGGAGCACCGCAAGAGTCTAGACCCGAGCAACTTCGACATCTACGTCGAGATGGAGTTCTACAGCTTCCTCATAGAGCGCTTCGTCGAGTGGATGTACGACGCTATCAGAGAATCCAAGATGGCGTCCATTTGGAAGATCCTCGTCTCCTACCAGAAGATCGTCACGGGCATGGAACAGATCGGTATAGAGCGAGCTCTGGGAGCTGTGTACTACGTCAGCGGAGGCTTCATCACCAAGTCCGACTACGAGAACTATAACAACAAGGTCCACGTCTTCAAAGCCAACTACAGATCTGCTGTCCTTTACTCCAAAATCATCGACCCAATCTTCCAGGAGGGCGTGACAAGCAGTGGAACCAACCTGACAGCCGTCATAGAAAGGTTTCGGTTCGAGATCCAGCACACTCTGGAGATATCGCCTTCCATCACGAAGGGTCAGTGGTGGTTCGACAACATGACTCTGTATCTGGACACTCTGCTGGTCATCCAGATGGACCTGGCGATGCTGATCAACGGTCAGCTGGAGGAGATCATCAAGGGGGAGGAGAAGAACCTCATCATCAGTGCAACCTTCCTGGTTGTGGTCATCCTCATGTGTCCTCTCGTCATCTACTCCGTGGAGGCACTTACTAGTGACATCCAGAAGTACGCCATCACTCTGGTCCATAAGACCAAGGAACTCTCCAAGGAGAAGAAGAAAACGGACAGCTTGCTATATCAAATGGTGCCGAAACCCGTCGCAGACAAGTTAAAGAATTCTGAGGACGTGGATGCTGAATATTTCAAATCAGTGACTATAATGTTTAGCGATATTTTCGGGTTTACACGAATATCGACGGAGTGCTCTCCCCTGGACATTGTGAACCTGCTGAACAGCCTGTACACGGCGATAGACGACCGGCTGGACAACCATGAGGTGTACAAGGTGGAGACCATCAACGACTCGTACATGGTCGCTTCAGGTAGAGTCATATGACATTATTCGAGCTAGAAGTTGAACTATAACCCTTCAACCGTCTTTGCTACAGTTATCCTACTTTCTCACGCCGACATGGTTTGTAGTATGTCTTCTTGCAGGACGTTTCCTAATGCATAATTATGTGCGATCAAATCTAGGAATATGAAATATATTAATAGACGTATACGATTGTCTAGGCCTATGATGTGTATTTCAAATGCATTTAGGATTGAGAGTCGTTATAATTATCATTTATCAGTTGCATGATTATCTCAACTACATGTAGGTTAGTGCGACTGTTGTTGCCCAACTTTGTTATGTGGATCGATTCCCACAGCTTCTTAAATAAAAAATTCACACAAAGTACAATTTAATGTTTATTCTATGTATTTTATTGATAAATATAGCCCCCGGTATCTTTAGCATGTTGCATACAGTTTGACCCCAAAAATAACAATTCTACCAATCTGTACAGGGCTGCCCAACCGGATAGGGATCCGTCACTCTGCTGAAGTGGCCGCCCTGGCTCTCGACCTGCTCACGATGATGTCTGAGAGACAGTTCTCCACTCCAGGAGAGCGGACCATTCAACTGAGGATCGGCATCAATACAGGTAGGTTCCGCCAATTTAACCTTAGATAAAACAGTATTGACCCGAGGTGATTCTCCGTTCCAAGAAGAGAATATCCCGGAAAGAGACCATTCAAAAAGGATCGGCTTCAACAACGGTAGGGTCCTCAAAGTTAACCTTAGATAAAACTGTAATGACCGAGGTTGTTTCAAACTAATATAAAGCCAAAAAGCTGCGTATTGACATCAAGATCGGTAGTTTCCCTACTTATATAGCTTAGATAAAACAGTATTGACCGAGGCGGTTCTCCGTTTCCGGAGATATGTCCATAAATTCTAGAATCGACATCAATATCGTTTTTTTTAAAGTTTAACGTTTATTAAAGCAGTAATGACCGAGGCGAAGAGAGACCATTCAACTAAGGATCGGTAACAACTCCAGTAAGTTTCTTAAAGTTTAGTCTGGTTAAGATAATGTAGATCGAAGCAGTTTGGCTGGAGAGAGAACCTCCAGCTTAGCATCGCCAGTTAGTTCCTCAAGGCTTAGTTAAAATAGAGTGGATCGATGCAGTTCTCCAGTCCCGGTGAGGGGACAATCTCGCTGAGGATCCGCATAATCACAAAAAGAACAATAGTAACCGAGGCGGTTAGGGAGGACAATCCAGCTCTGGACCGGCACCAACATCTGTAGGTTCCTCAAAGAGGCATTGGGGCTAGTTATTACTATGAATCAGAAAAGCAGTGTTGATCGAGAATGGATCTTTAATTATGGACAAAATACTGATCACTTTTTTATCTATTGTTGTTTTGAATATTGAATTATTTTTCGGGCCCTCAAGAGACCTTGGTCCTCAGAGACCTCACTCTAACTATCGTATGATATATACTTGCACCTGTCAGGTCCGTGTATGGCTGGAATTGTGGGGACGATGATGCCGAGATACTGCCTGTTCGGTGACACCGTCAACACTGCCTCCAGAATGAAGAGTTATGGACTCCGTAAGTAGCAGACTGTACCTTGCACCAAAGTTCGTTAACAGTTAAAACACCTTAAATGCAACTATTTCTCCTTGGGTTTCCGCACCGTATAACTCCTGAAAGGACTTGAATAACTTTGTATTACTATATATAACATGAAATTGTAACTCTCCTGTATACGGGCCGGAGGCCTTGAATGCAATAAACTTTGTTTGTCTGTCTGTTTGTCTGTCTGTCTGTCTGTCTGTCTGTCTGTCTGTCTGTCTGTCTGTCTGTCTGTCTGTCTGTCTGTCTGTCTGTCTGTCTGTCTGTCTGTCTGTCTGATATGGTATGTCATGGGATTGTTTGCAGCCAACAAGATCCACATCAGCCCCAGCACGTACAGCTCGCTGAAGAAGCACGGCATGTTCCACATGAAGCACCGAGGCAACATCCAGGTCAAGGTCAGTGTCAAGATCTCCATTCAGGAATCTCTCGTGTGCAATATTAGTGATTATCTACTCTGAATATATACATTACATTGTATATTGCATATACAACTACATTTGTATGTGGAGAAGAGTGATTATGGTCGTCCGTGCTTCGAGGAATAAAATTGTAAAAATGTTGTCTCTATCGGGTTTCTAACTTAATTCAGACGGGATATCCACTCTGTCACGGTGCGTCACATTTATAGACTTGTGATGAGATCAATATCTGTTTTTATATAATCGAGAAAAACAATATTGACCGAGGATGAAGTTCGAGTTCTTTAATGTTTTCCTCGTGTCTGTAAGACAGGTACTGACCGAATACACCATAATTGATTTATTACCTTTCATCTATCAAACGAGAGAAGGACAAAAGCCTACAGTCATAAATCGAATAACAGGGTAATAAGCTCTGATAATGAATGGTGATTATCTACTCTCACGCTTGATTTATCCATTGTATATATTTCCTTTTAACATCTATTTGAATATAGATATTGTTGTTGTTTTTAATTCAGTTACACATATACTCCTTGATAATTTGCCAAGCAACCCTTCTATTTTTCGTCCTGCAGGCCAATGGGGCGATGGAGATCTACTAGTTAAACTGTATCCTCGTTGTACCTATCACCAATTCTCCTATGTGTTTACCATCCTGCAGGGCAAGGGTACGATGAAGACCTACTAGTTAAGCTGTATACTCGTTGTATCTACATGTATCACCAATTCTCCTAACTGTTTACCATCCTGCAGGGCAAGGGTACGATGAAGACCTACTAGTGAAACTGTATACTCGTTTTACCTATCACCAATTCTCCTAACCGTTACCATCCTGCAGGGCAAGGGTACGATGAAGACCTACTAGTTAAACTGTATACTCGTTGTAACTATCACCAATTCTCCTATGTGTTTACCATCCTGCAGGGCAAGGGTACGATGAAGACCTACTAGTTAAACTGTATCCTTGTTGTATCTACATGTATCACCAATTCTCCTAACTGTTTACCATCCTGCAGGGCAAGGGTACGATGAAGACCTACTGGCTGACAGGAACCACAGACTCGGGGAGCAGAGACTCTGATGACGTGTCCAACGAGGAGAACACACTGGCCCGACCCTCTAACGACGAACTACCTGGGGAGATACAACAATACTACTACGCGGCCCAGGTGCAGGTCGGGAAGATGGAGAAGTTTGCAATGGGGCTTCAGGAGAAACTTGCTGACCAACTTGGGTACAAGGAGGGGGTTGATCTTCATGCCTCAACCTCCTCCCCTTGCTAAACGGTATCTTCATGCCTCAATCTCCTCCCTTGCTAAACGTTATCTTCATGCCTCAACCTCCTCCCTTGCTAAACGTTATCTTCATGTCTCAACCTCCCCCCTTGCTAAACATTATCTTCATGCCTCAACCTCCTCCCCTTGCTAAACGTTATCTTCATTTCTCAACCTCCCCCCTTGCTAAACGTTATCTTCATGTATCAACCTCCACCTCTTGTTTTACGTTATCTTCATGTCTCAACCTCATCCCCTTGCTAAACGTTATCTTCATGTCTCAACCTCCCCCCTTGCTAAACGTTATATTCATGCCTCAACCTCCTCCTTGCTAAACGTTATCTTCATGTATCAACCTCCACCTCTTGCTAAACGGTATCTTCACGCCTCAACCTCCTCCCCTTGCTAAACGTTATCTTCATGTCTCAACCTCCCCCCTTGCTAAACGTTATCTTCATGCCTCAACCTCCTCCATTTGCTTAACAGTATCTTTACGTATCAACCCCCCCCCCCCCCCCCCCCCCCCTCATGGTAAACGTTATCTTCATGTCTCAACCTCCACCATTGCGAAACGGTATCTTCATGCCTCAACCTCCTCCCCTTGCTAAACAGTATCTTTATTTCTCAACCTCCTCCCCTTGCTAAACGTTATCTTCATGTCTCAACCTCCTCCCTTGCTAAACGTTATCTCCATTTCTCAACCTCCTCCCCTTGCTAAACAGAATCTTTATTTCTCAACCTCCTCCCCTTGCTAAACGTTATCTTCATGCCTGAACCTCCTCCCCTTGGTTAACGTTTTCTTCATTTCTCAACCTCCCCCCTTGCTAAACGTTATATTCATGTCTCAACCTCCTTCCCTTGCTAAACGTTATCTTCATGTCTCAACCTCCCCCTTACTAAATGTTATCTTCATGTCTCAACCTCCCCCTTGCTAAATGTTATCTTCATGTCTCAACCTCCCCCTTGCTAAACGTTATCTTCATGTCTCAACCTCCTCGTTATCTTCATGCCTCAACCTCCTCCCCTTCCTAGACGGTATCTTCATGCCTGAACCTCCTCCCCTTGGTTAACGTTATCTTCATTTCTCAACCTCCTCCCTTGCTAAACGTTATCTTCATGCCTCAACCTCCTCCCCTTGCTAAACGGTATCTTCATGTCTCAACCTCCTCCCTTGCTAAACGTTATCTTCATGTCTCAACCTCCTCCCTTGCTAAACGTTATCTTCATGTCTCATCCTCCTCCCCTTGCTAAACGTTATCTTCATTTCTCAACCTCCTCCCTTGCTAAACGTTATATTCATGTCTAAACCTCCTCCATTTGCTTAACAGTATCTTTACGTATCAACCCCCCCCCCCCCACCCCATTGTTTAACGTTATCTTCATGTCTCAACCTCCCCCCCATGGTAAACGTTATCTTCATGTCTCAACCTCCACCATTGCGAAACGGTATCTTTATTTCTCAACCTCCTCCCCTTGCTAAACGTTATCTTCATGTCTCAACCTCCTCCCTTGCTAAACGTTATCTTCATTTCTCAACCTCCCCCCTTGCTAAACAATATTTTCATGTCTCAACCTCCCCCCTTGCTAAACGTTATCTTCATGCCTCAACCTCCTCCCCTTGCTAAACGGTATCTTCAATCCTCAACCTCCTCCCCTTGCTAAACGTTATCTTCATTTCTCAACCTCCTCCCCTTGCTAAACGGTATCTTCACGTATCAACCTCCCCCCGTGCTAAACATTATCTTCATGTCTCAACCTCCACCATTGCTAAACGGTATCTTCATGTCTCAACCTCCTCCCTTGCTAAACGTTATCTTCATTTCTCAACCTCCCCCCTTGCTAAACGTTGTCTTCATGTATTAACCTCCACCTCTTGTTAAACGTTATCTTCGTGCCTCAACCTCCCTCGTGCTAAACGTTATCTTCATGTCTCAACCTCCACCCTTGCTAAACGTTATCTTCATGTCTCAACCTCCTCCCTTGCTAAACGTTATCTTCATTTCTCAACCTCCTCACCTTGCTAAACGGTATCTTCATGTCTCATCTTCAATTAACCTCCCGTTTGTCAAACGGCATCTACTAGGACTCCACCTCGTCTCCTTCTCAACTTTTAATCTACATGCATCCCTGTTATCTACTTTTGCCTCGGATATATGGGTGAGGTTGACATTATGCAATCCTTGCAAAAAGGCATCTTCGACTGGTAGCGGTCCATCTTGCATACAAACTCTCCTTTCTAAACGGTATCTTTTAGGGGGTCCATCTTCATGCATGCAAACTCTTCTCCTTTTTAAACGGTTTCTTTTAGAGAGTCAATCTTCCTTCACGAAAACTCCTCTCCTTTCTAAACGGTATCTTTAAGAGAGTCAATCTTCATGCATGCAAACTCTTCTCCTTTCTATACGGTATCCTTTAAGTGGGTTCATCTTTTTGTACGAAAACTCCTAACCTTTCTAAACGGTATCATTTAAGAGGGTTCATCTTTATGAACGAAAACTCCTCTCCTTTCTAAACGTATATTTTAAGTAATTTCAACTTCATACATGCAAACACCTCCTTTTTATTGGCGGTTACTATTTGATGGGAGGTTCTTAACAGTTTCTCCTATTCATCAACATGCATCCATGTATCTACTGTTGGATTGTCCTCAGTCAGTCATACACGATTGTAAAGTTTATCTTTCATCTTTGATCTCGTAATTGCTGTTCTTTTGTCCTAAATACGAAAATTTTCAACCCTTCTTAAAATTATTAGTATTTATTAAAATCCCAGAGTCCCAGAAAGCTGATGCCATGATTTTACCGCTTTAGGAACATATTTGTCCTGTGTGGTTTTGTGTGACCAAATATCTCTCCATTGCTTTTTCACTTTTAGATCCCATGTTTGATCCAATGTTTGATGTTTGATTAATATTTGGGCTATATCTCTATATATTCCCTAGAGAGAGTATTTCAATCGCAGATACTTCTGTATGAGCTCTCTATCTAGTTCTTTCTGTTTTGTTGTCGATGCTCAGGCTATTACTTTCACAGATGACTGAAGTGAAGTCGTCCATTTTAGAATTAACCATCCAACGCTATAGAACGAAATTCTCTTTTAAATAAGTTACACAGATAAATCATTTGGTTTTTCTGAAAGATTATTATTAACCAAATGGATGGAATAAAAGTTCGTATAGTTCTAAGATGTTACATTGATATGATTAGGACACACCATGCAATAGATCAATTGCAACTAGTGTGATACAAGACTTATAATTGTTTGTTTGTAGCAGTATAAGAATGATCTAGTCAGTGATTCTTTATATCAACTATCTAGATTTCATGTCAGATTAGATGTCAGATTTGACATAGACTAATTTCTTTGATGAAATGTTGCCTATGGGTTCATCTGAGAAGAATAACAGATTAGGATCATTTGCCTGCCATTTGAAAGCTTTGACAGCTAATTAAAGTTACCAAGTTGGAAACAATGAAACAGACACCCTGAAAGTGTATGCCCACAAGCTTAGATAAGGAAATTGTTACGATATGGAAATTGTTATTTACGTGCACGCGAAAAAGGATGAAGTTTGAACAGCACCAGTTCGGTTCAGTTGCATTTGTATAAATGTTTCAGATAATATTTGTATATGACTATAGAGAGATTTATTTGTATCGCTTTTCAATGTTGAAGCTATATCTAATATTTGAATCAAAGGCAGAAAATGTTTTCAGGCAGGAAATACAATTCTTTGACATTCCTTGACGTTACAATTATTTCTGTTCTTTTAGATCTAGTCACCACCGTAAACATTTATAACATTTAAACTAATTATTGTTCATTTGATGTGATTGGTATCAGTCGATGGACAGTGCATGTCGACATCCTGTAATAAAACAGTTGATATGTGTGAACTTCCTTGTACAATCTGAACTTGAAGGTTCAGCTCAAGCTTTTGTACTGTATTGTTTGCATAGATGCTTTTATTTAAACTGTTTACGAATCGTTGTCATAAGTGTATATCATCATGGTATCATTATGATTGTAGTAGTTTACTTAATGTGTATTCATATCCAGTATATTGTGATCATTTTGTTCATTCATTGTAAGATTTTCCATAAGAGAACGTTTCAAATACAATTTAAATGGCTACAAATGGTATATCACATTATCGTTCACATTTTGGTTATTAAAAGATAGGAACACTAAGACAATGATAGATATAGGGTAAACAGGCATTTGCAAATCAACTCAGCGTAAGAGTTTTGAATTTACTTTTTAACCCTCTGTTCTAAAATATTATGTCAACGTTTTCTATTTCTTTTAAGGAATTGCATATCTCTATTAAAGCGACAGCGGATTTTACGCTCGATAATATTACATCCGATGAGTTTAGATTAATATTTATAATTTTAGGAAAATTATTGAGTTAATAAGACAAGATCTTGTGTAGATGATTACTTTCTTTATATGGAAAAGCGACATTTCGGTATAGACCTTATACATAATTCAAGCGGTATGAGATATATACCTTGAAGCGTCGCTGAAGAAGTCGATCATCCAAAAAATCCCTTTTCTATTGATATTTCCAATTTCTAAATTACCTCTATTAATTTATGATTGAATAAAACTATCCAAAACGAATGAAGATAATTTGTAATAAAGCTACCTTGTCCGAAGTTAAAGACATAAGATTAACAATAAATGTTGCACTGTTGTATCGTCGCTGAGAGAATAGTGATTCATGATATTTGAAGGACTCGCTTGAAAATCTCGAAGAAGGTGTAATGAAGAATGTTTGTATTTTGACATGAATTTTGTTTATGATTGTACATTTTGTGACAAATAAATGTTTATGTATTGCATTTTGTTGTTGAAATGAAAAATACTAGGTTGGTACTATTATGATAATTGTTATTGAATAAAATGTTCTATTAAGATTTTAGAGAGAGAAAAAAAACATCAACAGATTTCTACACACTAAGTCTTGCAGTCATTCAATTCCAAAAACCTTACAGATATCATCACCAACTATTAAAATGGAATCACATTACAGAATGTGTTGAGAACGATATTATATTACACATATTTACATATTATTTGTTTATTATATTGGACATGTAGTTTAGGAAATTCTACTTTCAGTGAAAGGCCGAGACCATATAATCGTTATTGGTTTTCCGATGGAATGGACATGTAATTTATAATTTTATTTCATATACCTTATACCACTTGTTGGACAGTTCAATATTAAGCCTCTCCATTGTTATTTCGTACACGAATATCAAATGATTCGTTTGACCTAAAGCAAGGAAGAAGTTTGAAACTGAGTAGGTATTGAGGTAATTGCAATGATGTTGCAATGATCTGTTAAAATCTGATTTTCTTACCAAAGTTGTATTTAATTTCAAAGACCTTCTGCGTTCTTAAATCTGTCTTCACCTCATATTATAGGAGAGAGTTGTTCTACGATCTTCCGTCCTGTCAAAATACCAATCCCTGATGCTCCCCCGTATCTGGTTAAGAGTTTACAATCTTGATTTTAATAATACAAGGTGAATATTTCAGTACAATGATACCGATGTAGGTAGCTCTATGAGCATTTTGGAAGCAGGTTATAATGTATTTCCTCTAATAAGCGCCCGGGATCTTATTTTTTCAGCACCCCTTTACCCGCTTTTTAGAGGCCCGGCGTTTATTGGAGACCCGGAGCTTATTTCTTTCATAGAAAGTTGACGTTTGTTTTAAGCCGTCTTTTACTATGAATACCTGTAAAATATTTACTGAGGGAGCATTTATCTAATGATTAGGACCCGGCGGTTATTAGAGGTCCGGCGCTTATTTTCTCAACTACCAATGACCCCCCGGCGGTTATTAGAGGCCCAGCGTTTGATAGAGGAAATACGGTAGCCTACACACATATATATATCCACATAATGTAAGTGTCCGATAAAAGTCTTAATATGATAATTTTGATATAAAATCATAGATAATTCAAAAAGTTCGGAATGTACAAAAAAGTCTCCTTTGTTAATGCTTAAATAGAGCAAGTTAAATATATTGTATTTTAATAAACCAATTCATGGGCTTGGATAAAAGTCAAAGAACGTTGAAAATACATCATGTAAGAGAGTTCAATACATTAGGTCACAGGGATTCCAAACTCGGAGTGGACAATATATCGTTTTCTTATGTTGAGATAAACCAACATCTCAAATTTGAACGAAATCGGTGAAGAAATAAAGATTTTAACGTAACCTCTACCTATTATATAGTGCATATTGTCCACTCCGAGTTTGGAATCCCTGTGTATTAGGTAACATAGTTTAACGTGTAGAATCTTACATAAATATCGGGAACAAGAGCTCTGTGAAGGAAATGATAAATTATTTTCAACTTGAAGTTGGCCACGCTGCTTTGGTATGTTTATAGCACTTTTACTCGTGTAGCTAAGTTACAGTTTCTATGTGCTGAGAATAAATGTTTTCCTTACTGTTGATAATAGATTGACAGTCCCATTGTTATAAGATTATATACATACTGTTTTCACTGATTCATCTAAATTCCACTACAAGAATTCAGAACTCAATCAGTTATACATTTAACAAAAACATTCATTATTAGATGATACAATTTTCTTGATTTATCACATGGGCAAATGAAAGGTTCGAGACGAAATTTCAGCATTGTCAAACCCTCATATTTTTGTGGAGATGGTAAAGATTAATTATTCATGATCAAAACATTAACCAACCCGTGTTAATTCTCAAGAAATTAATAATTAAAATCAATTGATGGTAGATCAAGATATTTTGGAAAGGTAGTTCACATATCAAAAGTGGGTAAGAAAAGGTGGGGTGGGTAAAGGGTGGAAGGGTGGATTGGTGTTTGGGGGATGTGGAAGTTGAGGTGGTTTGAGTAGGAAAATTGGCAATTGACTACTAAATTAGAGCTAAAGAATGTGAACGTTGTTAATTGCGTGAGGAAACAAAGTACAAAGGGAGACTACCGAGGGCAAAAAACTTGTCAAATGTCGACAGAAGACCAGAAATACAAGTCCAACACAGGCTGAAAGGTATGGACAGTATGCAGCTTGTGTATAAGACGAGAGAAGAACTGAAGAGCGAATGTTGCTGAAGACACTGACACTTGATGTAAATAAATATTGAATCTTCAAAAGAATGGTAAACTGTCTCAGTAGACAACCCGGCACAAAACTTTGAATATGGAATCCTAGGGGATTTGCCAATGACGCCAATGCGATGCTTTTAATGAATTAAGTTGTGATATTATTGGTGTATGTGAGACATTTCTAAAATTCAATATTGAACAGTATCAGTCTGTTTTAAATCGACCGAGCTCCGAGAAATAAAATAGCAAAAGTATTGTCGCTATTGGGGTTGCTATTTTATTTCCCGGCTTTTAATCAGAGTGTAACATTATGAATGGTATATATATAGATATAGATCTTGTTTAGATCCTCGAGCTAAGAGAGGCACTGGAAGGGTAGGCGTCTTGGTGAAATGAAAACCAGAAAAACCGAAATGCACTATATAATATTATAATCAGACTTTCTATATTCCAAAGAAAATATTGAAATATGCTTGTGGCTATGTGAACTCAGAAAAATGGAATGAAATTTTAACCAAACCATAAGTGAATCAGAAGTCGCCAAAGCTGTCTTGCTCACCAAAGTGAAGAAATCTCCTGGAAAAGATGATGTAAAAGCTGAAATCTCAGAGTTTAAAGCTTTACATGTTTAGAACTGGTGGTTTGAATCGAATTTGTATGGTTTTCCGGGCATGAAAAAAGTATAGCCCAAACGCACATGCCTTCGCGGAATGTCACTAATTACGTGCGTGTTTTGCGTGCTGCCCGAGGAAATGAACATCTCGGCTGATCGACAGCATGTTAGGGCTCTTTACAGACACAATAGATTTACAGCTTGCAGGGTGATTGATATGTTCAAGAAGCTTTCTGTAATCAGTGATGAACGTATTTATGATTATTGCAATAATATTATATATCTCAGTGTTTCTGGGCCTTGTGTTACAGGATTGAGATAAGAGAGACAGAGAGGGGTGGTATTCAGATTTCATTGAAAGACTCTGTAACCTCTGTGACAAGAAATCTGTAGAAGATAAATCCATTTTGTTGTGAAGTGTAGTTATTTTGATAATACTAGACTATCCCTAATAAATGCTGCTGAGCAACAAGATTCTAATTTTCCTGGATTGTCAAACCTTTACCTTATACACTTTATCACCACTCAGTTGACGTCAAGTTCAAGAGTTTGACGTCATGTCACAATGGTCTCATATGACGTCACACTGTTACCGCGGTGACGGGCTCTTCCAATTGCAAGCGCCCGCTCAACATGAAATTGGCCTTTTTTGACGTTATTAGGAGGATTTAATAAATAATAATGAACATTTTTAAGCCTAATATCCAGTGCAAGCACTGCTCATTGGCTGTACATTATCACCCTGAAGGAATTGTACTTTCAAAGCCGCTACTAAGCGCTTCGCGCGACCACATACGTCCGTACTTCCCGTATTCAGGTACCCAATTGTACAGCTGGGTAGACTGAGTGCAATGTGGATGAAGTACCTTGCCCAAGGACACAACACGGTGTAAAGCCAAGGTCAAAAATCTTTGGTGTCTCCACCTGGATTCGAACCCGGGTCTTTGGCGTGATAGGCCAGCACGCTAACCACTACACCACCGCGCTCCACGAACATCATATGATAATTAGAATATCTGTCAATTCTTGACAAATACCATGTTTATCTCATCTCGTGAGGTAGAAAAGTTACATTACAAGAAAACATTACTTAAACTAATATTACCTAATTCCAAGGAATGTTTATTGACTATAAACAAACATATCCTTTATCCACGTCTGTTATTTCAATATGTCTGTAGGTGTGGGATGTATTTGAATGTGAATTTATGTTTAAGCTTCTGTGATATATTCAAGATGTTCAAGATAAAACGGGGGAAAATAGAAGGAGGCGGGAAATTAAAATCGAAAACGTAGAATGAATGCAAAATTGTGAGGGAGTTGTATTGCTGAGTGAACGTGCATACATGCATGATGCATGCAAACAAATTCAAATCAACCAGAAGGATATTGCGGAAAGAGAAACTCTGTTATGTTGTATTATTTGACTTGGACTTGGATATTTTATGATCGCTTCTTTAGATTAATAATAATAATGTTTGATTTCATGTGAAAACGTTGAAAGGGAAGGATAATTGTCGTATTATTCTAAATACAGATATTTTCCCCTTAATTATTCAGGTCGACTACTCTATTGATGGGCATCATTAACTCTATTAACCATTTGTAAAATATATGCTGTGGCAAAGCTATTGATTCTTTATAAGATATATAGACACACCCTGAAAATTTAAACAATAGATTTGACAAATCTTTCATTATTGAGTCAGCCAAATTCATTTTAGAAAACAACACCTTTCAGTTTAATGATATCCCTTTTGTGCAGATATTAGGGACAGCCATGGGAACGAAATTTGCACCTGTGTATGCAAACCTGGTCTTAGGATACCTTGAAGAAAAACTTTATGTACAACTGAGAAACAAGTATGGGGATGAATTTACAGATGATTTCATTTTAAAATGGAAACGATACCTGGATGATTGTTTTCTTTAATGGCAAACATCTAAGGGAGATATTTTGGATATTTTTAATCTATTGCAGAATATGCATCCAAATATCAAATTTACAATTGAAACAAATCACAAGGAACTTCCATTTTTAGATATCCTTATCAAAAAGGAAGCCACAAAACTCTTTACTGACATTTATCATAAACCTACAGACACACAACTTTATCTTCATTTCAAGAGTGCTCATGAAAAACATGTAAAAACAAGTCTCCCCTTTTACCACATGAAATATGACAACCCGAGGCTTCTTGAACTTATTGAAAGTCAATTTAGCAAGCAATTTAAGCCTCTACTGACCGCTAAAATGTAAATTTCCTTGAATTTATGCCCATGACGTAACTACATCTATGACGTCATAAAGAGCGTCACGTCACAATAAACGTGATCACAACTGACTAACTTGAAGAAGCCAACATGGCTGAAAGCGCTAGTTAGCGAATGTAAATCCAATGAACCCAATTCCATAATACTATTTTATTTATATACAACCTCGGAGTAGTGTTTTTGTGTTTTAAATATATATATATATATATATATATATAATGAAAAGATAAAAAATGACACGAAGCCAATCAAAACTCCAACATGTTTCAATGGTATCATCAGGGAGTCTGACAAAATACAGTTATGACGTTATGATGTCACAATGAATATATATATGTATATGAAAAATAAAATACTTCAGACGACACTTGCTGTAGATATCATTTTAAGTCATTAAAATGATATCTACAGCAAGTGTGAAGTATTTTATTTTTCAAATCTACATTTACTTCACGTGAGACCCCTTCATCTTTATACCTATATATATGCATAACATGTTTCAGACCCTATCAAAAGCGAGATAGATTGGATTACTCCATTACATAAACATCATTTTGATTCTCTGATCAAAACATAAGTTTGACCAACAGATTTGTGTTCCGGGTCTAAAGAGCAAAAACTATCAGAAAACATCAATTCCAGATAGAAGGATTGATCGGGGGACGATGGCAGCCTTACAATGATATGACCACATCTGACAGGGGCAGCCTTACAATGATATCATCACATCTGTCGGGGCGGCTATATGATGAATCAGCTGCGAATTAAACACTCAAACACATTATTGACAAAAATACAATTTTAATAACAACTTTCATTATTTTCATCTACCTAAAAATAAGGCTGGGCATTTTACATAATACTTGGAATAGAACTAGGTTCCATTTTAAAAGTAACAAATACGTCACCAACCACTTGAACATCAAAATATGGACTGTACATAATATAAATTAGATTAATGTTAACAAAATAAATGTTAAAACATTTCTATAAATAAGAGCAAATATTGACAAATTTAAACAGCAAATAAGTTTGATACAATCATAGCTTAAACAGTTGAAAGGATCTCCATAAACATAAAACAATAAATTTGTTTCTTAAGATGAACCAAACTCTTCTCTCCTGTTAATATAAATCTGATATGCATGTACAGGAATATTTAGAATGAATAAATAAAGTCTTCATCAGTCACAATTATTTGCGTCATTTGCCTCAGTTATACATTGGGGAGTTACGATACCTGGCACACACTTTGAATGCGAACTGATACATAGATAGATATCGAGGGCTGATACAGAATATGATATGAAATTACCCATGTCATGCTATTTTTATCATATATTTTTACAAAAGAAACAACAAAATAAATGTAACATTTTAAAACTTTAACTGAGTGGCTGATGGTATCAATTTGCATAACGTGAACTGACACACACCGATAGTCAAAGCTCCTGAACCTACTGTACGCCTCTTGTGACTTTTGAGTTCATTTCTCTCTGGTTGAATTTCAAAAATGGAAAATTAATTTGCATCAAGCTAACAACTCCACAAATGACTTCAGCGTTTTCTTCGAGATGTCGGCCACGTTAAAAAGTCAGCTATACAAAGGGAGACAACTCTAAAGTCCTTACGACTTCGGTCTATTTTTTTGCGTTCGTTGCCTAAGGTTCCTGGTTCAAGTCCCTTGACGACGGGCTGATACAGGTTTTTGCCCTTGACGACGGGCTGATACAGGTTATCTGCCCTGCGGGCTGATACAGGGTTCTTGACGGAGGGTGTATCGTACATACAACATCTCTGTATTTATAAGCAAGTATATGATAAATAATCTTATTTTTACGGATACTCTGTATTTGTATAAACTTGAAGATTTATGTTCGCCAGAAAATGAAAAACATTTACAAATTGAAAGGTCTATTGGCTAATTGGTTGATGTACACTTATTTTGTGCGTTTGTCAATGCATTTTCACGTTTTCCTGTTAGGTTACATAATCTTACACGGAAACACTTCATCAGTATAGGATACAAAAATGAAAATAAAGTTTTGAGAAATTGCAAAGTCGAATGTCTATTTCCTAACGGATTGAGAGAAAAGTGAGAATTCTTAAAGTCAATTGGTTCCCAGGAGAAAGCAGGAAGGTCCAGAAACTTGTCGTGAAAGGAAGGGTAAGTGTAATGTATTAGAATTATTTAGATATCAGATAAATGGCTCTCACGTTATGTAACAATATAGCTGTCGAAATAACGTTATATTTTTATGACAGAAACGTGAAAGTCAAGCCAAATAGGCAAATAGCCAGTCATTCAAGGATACAGAGATAACATTAAACTGATCAGTGCAAATGTACACTAACAGAGGGAAATTGTCTTTTTCTTTTAAATAATTAAAAACAAACAAAAACTAGAATCAAGATACCATTTCTTAAATTGAACATGAATAGTTACATTGTAGTAAAATAGAAATAATTTGGCAAAAAATTGTAGCTCAGTTCAGCGTTGACTAAGATTTGTTGTCAAAGCTGTACATTTATAAAGTCATTGGGAATGCCAAATGGTGATAAAAGTGTTTTAAAAATATTTTTATGTAAAAATTAGTATCTATATCCATAATATTGCCTTTATCTTCTTCATCATCGCAACTTCTAGAATGCCCTTTAAAGAAGTAATTAAGTTACAATGTTTGAGAAGTATTCATTTGGTAGTTTATATTTCACTCTAACAACAACAAAATATTTCAGTCTCTTTTTGTGGCGTTACAGACAGAAAGATCATGAAATCATAGTAATACAATTCTTGAAATTCATATTGATTGATCCGGTGGTTATCTGATGTTTAACATCTTTCAACATGCTAATATATTAACATTAAATGATGGATTAACATATACATACAAATGTTTTCAACAGCATTGGGGTAACAGCTGTGGTTACCTTCCTATCTTAAGGTTTTATGATATTGGACAACATGCTGCTTGTTGGTATCCTCTGCTAATCTTCGGCTAGAACACAATTTTCAAATGGTGCGTTTTACAAGATATTTGACAGAATGATAATGATGAACAACATGATTGGTACAACCATTCCATCCTGCCTTCCTATTTATCGCTACGTTTTTCTAGGTATTTGACAACACCCTTCTTCCCCGCCTTCCCAGCTACAGCAACAACATCCCTCCCGTCTGTATCCACACACGTCAGGTCAGCTCCCGTCTCACACAGGTAGGCAACTGTCTTGATATGTCCTTTATGTGCTGCTACCATTATTGGTATCATTCCCTTCTTATTTCTAGTGTTGATATTCTGAGGTGTCAGAACACTTTCAACAATTTGTTTGTTACCTCCAATACATGCAACATGTAACAAAGTGTCCCCATCGCCATCTTCAAAAGTTAGATTGACTTCTCGAGAAAAAAGTAAGTTAAAGGTATCCGACTTTGCTACCTCAGCTGCTATCATTATAGGTGTGCTTCCATGTTTATTTCTTGTGTTGATATTCTGAGGTGTCAGAACACTTTCAACTATGTGTTTGTTACCTCCATTACATGCATGATGTATCAATGTGTCCCCATCCTCATCAACAAGTGTGATATCAGCTCCTTGAGACAAGAGTAAGTCAAAGATATCTGACTTTCCTTTACTAGCTGCATCCATTATCGGTGTTGCCCCATTGTTACCTCTAGCGTTGATATTCTGAGTAGTCAGAACACTTTCAACAATTTGTTTGTTACCTCCAACACATGCACGATGTATCAATGTGTCCCCATCCTCATCAACAAGGGTGACATCAGCTCCCTGAGACAAGAGTAAGTCAAAGATATCTGACTTTCCTTCACTAGCTGCCATCATTATCGGTGTTCTCCCATTGAATCCTCTAGCGCTGATATTATGAGGTGTCAGAACTCTTTCAACAATGTGTTTGTTACCTCCAATACATGCAACATGTATCAATGTGTTCCTATTCTCAGCAACAAGTGTGACATCAGCTCCTTGAGACAAGAGTAAGTCAAAGATATCTGACTTTCCTCCTCTAGCTGCCATCATTATCGGTGTTCTCCCATTGAATCCTCTAGTGTTGATATTCTGAGGTGTCAGAACACTTTCAACAATGTGTTTGTTACCTCCAACACATGCAAGATGTATCAATGTGTCCCCATCCTCATCAACAAGTGTGACATCAGCTCCTTGAGACAAGAGTAAGTCAAAGATATCTGACTTTCCTCCTCTAGCTGCCATCATTATCGGTGTTCTCCCATGGAATCCTCTAGTGTTGATATTTTGAGGTGTCAGAACACTTTCAACAATGTGTTTGTTACCACCAACACATGCAAGATGTATCAATGTGTCCCCATCCTCATCAACAAGTGTGATATCAGCGTCCTGAGACAAGAGTAAGTCAAAGATATCTGACTTTCCTACTCTAGCTGCAATCAATATAGGTGTTCTCCCATTGAATCCTCTAGTGTTGATATTCTGAGGTGTCAGAACACTTTCAATAATGTGTTTGTTACCACCAACACATGCAAGATGTATCAATGTGTTCCTATTCATATCAACAAGTGTGACATCAGCTCCTTGAGACAAGAGTAAGTCAAAGATATCTGACTTTCCTTCAAGAGTTGCCACCATTATCGGTGTTCTCCCATTGAATCCTCTAGTGTTGATATTCTGAGGTGTCAGAACACTTTCAATAATGTGTTTGTTACCTCCAATACATGCATGATGTATCAATGTGTCCCGATCCTCATCAACAAGTGTGACATCAGCTCCTTGAGACAAGAGTAAGTCAAAGATATCTGACTTTCCTCCTCTAGCTGCCATCATTAACGGTGTTTTCCCATTGAATCCTCTAGTGTTGATATTCTGAGGTGTCAGAACACTTTCAACAATGTGTTTGTTACCTCCAACACATGCAAGATGTATCAATGTGTCCCCATCCTCATCAACAAGTGTGACATCAGCTCCTTGAGACAAAAGTAAGTCAAAGATGTCTGACTTTCCTTCAAGAGCTGCCCTCATTATCGGTGCTATCCCATTGAATCCTCTAGTGTTGATATTCTGAGGTGTCAGAACACTTTCAACAATGTGTTTGTTACCTCCAACACATGCAAGATGTATCAATGTGTTCCCATCCTCATCAACAAGTGTGACATCAGCTCCTTGAGACAAAAGTAAGTCAAAGATGTCTGACTTTCCTTCAAGAGCTGCCCTCATTAACGGTGTTTTCCCATTGAATCCTCTAGTGTTGATATTCTGAGGTGTCAGAACACTTTCAACAATGTGTTTGTTACCTCCAACACATGCAAGATGTATCAATGTGTTCCCATCCTCATCAACAAGTGTGACATCAGCTCCTTGAGACAAGAGTAAGTCAAAGATATCTGACTTTCCTCCTCTAGCTGCCATCATTATCGGTGTTCTCCCATGGAATCCTCTAGTGTTGATATTTTGAGGTGTCAGAACACTTTCAACAATGTGTTTGTTACCACCAACACATGCAAGATGTATCAATGTGTCCCCATCCTCATCAACAAGTGTGATATCAGCGTCCTGAGACAAGAGTAAGTCAAAGATATCTGACTTTCCTACTCTAGCTGCAATCAATATAGGTGTTCTCCCATTGAATCCTCTAGTGTTGATATTCTGAGGTGTCAGAACACTTTCAATAATGTGTTTGTTACCACCAACACATGCAAGATGTATCAATGTGTTCCTATTCACATCAACAAGTGTGACATCAGCTCCTTGAGACAAGAGTAAGTCAAAGATATCTGACTTTCCTTTACTAGCTGCATCCATTATCGGTGTTGCCCCATTGTTACCTCTAGCGTTGATATTCTGAGTAGTCAGAACACTTTCAACAATTTGTTTGTTACCTCCAATACATGCATGATGTATCAATGTGTCCCGATCCTCATCAACAAGTGTGACATCAGCTCCTTGAGACAAGAGTAAGTCAAAGATATCTGACTTTCCTCCTCTAGCTGCCATCATTATCAGTGTTCTCCCATTGAATCCTCTAGTGTTGATATTCTGAGGTGTCAGAACACTTTCAACAATGTGTTTGTTACCACCAACACATGCAAGATGTATCAATGTGTGCCCATCCTCATCAACAAGTGTGACATCAGCTCCTTGAGACAAGAGTAAGTCAAAGATATCTGACTTTCCTTCAAGAGCTGCCACCATTATCGGTGTTCTCCCATTGAATCCTCTAGTGTTGATATTCTGAGGTGTCAGAACACTTTCAACAATGTGTTTGTTACCTCCAACACATGCAAGATGTATCAATGTGTTCCTATTCTCAGCAACAAGTGTGACATCAGCTCCTTGAGACAAGAGTAAGTCAAAGATATCTGACTTTCCTCCTCTAGCTGCCACCATTATCGGTGTTCTCCCATTGCATCCTCTAGTGTTGATATTCTGAGGTGTCAGAACACTTTCAATAATGTGTTTGTTACCTCCAATACATGCATGATGTATCAATGTGTCCCGATCCTCATCAACAAGTGTGACATCAGCTCCTTGAGACAAGAGTAAGTCAAAGATATCTGACTTTCCTCCTCTAGCTGCCATCATTATCAGTGTTCTCCCATTGAATCCTCTAGTGTTGATATTCTGAGGTGTCAGAACACTTTCAACAATGTGTTTGTTACCACCAACACATGCAAGATGTATCAATGTGTGCCCATCCTCATCAACAAGTGTGACATCAGCTCCTTGAGACAAGAGTAAGTCAAAGATATCTGACTTTCCTTCAAGAGCTGCCACCATTATCGGTGTTCTCCCATTGAATCCTCTAGTGTTGATATTCTGAGGTGTCAGAACACTTTCAACAATGTGTTTGTTACCTCCAACACATGCAAGATGTATCAATGTGTTCCTATTCACAGCAACAAGTGTGACATCAGCTCCTTGAGACAAGAGTAAGTCAAAGATATCTGACTTTCCTCCTCTAGCTGCCATCATTATCGGTGTTCTCCCATTGAATCCTCTAGTGTTGATATTCTGAGGTGTCAGAACACTTTCAACAATGTGTTTGTTACCACCAACACATGCAAGATGTATCAATGTGTCCCCATCCTCATCAACAAGTGTGACATCAGCTCCTTGAGACAAGAGTAAGTCAAAGATATCTGACTTTCCTTCAAGAGCTGCCACCATTATCGGTGTTCTCCCATTGAATCCTCTAGTGTTGATATTCTGAGGTGTCAGAACACTTTCAACAATGTGTTTGTTACCTCCAACACATGCAAGATGTATCAATGTGTTCCTATTCTCAGCAACAAGTGTGACATCAGCTCCTTGAGACAAGAGTAAGTCAAAGATATCTGACTTTCCTCCTCTAGCTGCCATCATTATCGGTGTTCTCCCAGTGAATCCTCTAGTGTTGATATTCTGAGGTGTCAGAACACTTTCAACAATGTGTTTGTTACCACCAACACATGCAAGATGTATCAATGTGTCCCCATCCTCATCAACAAGTGTGACATCAGCTCCTTGAGACAAGAGTAAGTCAAAGATATCTGACTTTCCTTCAAGAGCTGCCATCATTATCGGTGTTCTCCCAGTGAATCCTCTAGTGTTGATATTCTGAGGTGTCAGAACACTTTCAACAATGTGTTTGTTACCACCAACACATGCAAGATGTATCAATGTGTTCCTATTCACATCAACAAGTGTGACATCAGCTCCCTGAGACAAAAGTAAGTCAAAGATATCTGACTTTCCTCCTCTAGCTGCCATCATTATCGGTGTTCTCCCATTGAATCCTCTAGTGTTGATATTCTGAGGTGTCAGAACACTTTCAACAATGTGTTTGTTACCTCCAACACATGCAAGATGTATCAATGCGTTCCCATCCTCACCAACAAGTGTGACATCAGCTTCTTTAGTCAAAAGTAAGTCAAAGATATCTGACTTTCCTTCAAGAGCTGCTATCATTATCGGTGTTCTCCCATTGAATCCTCTAGTGTTGATATTCTGAGGTGTCAGA